>ML380170.1:9099-32767 GCA_005239525.1 Nicotiana knightiana
GAAAGTCATAACCGAGGGTTTAGAGGTTGGATTAGAGATAACGATACCTCGGGTGCAATCTAAAGTGAACTGTAATGCAATCTAGCTAGCGTAACTTGAGAGAGTGCGTCTAGTAAATTATCATAATTACTTGAGAGAGATTTATGGTAGATAGAGTGTTCATGATTGATAGAGATAATTAATCAAGTTATATGAAATATCCGAGAAGTAAGTTCAGCAACGGGGGAAACCATAGCCTTAGACCTTTATCATAGTTGTTTACAACACAGTGTTAGTAATTGTTAGTTATTATGATTGTCAGTAGAATTAGTAAAACATCACCAATTTATATTCAAAAAGTCTTGAGAGAATTGATTGAGTAAAAGTTGCGTATTCTAAAGACTTGATTGATACGTTAATTCCCTGTCGGATCGACTCTGGGCATAATACACCGAATTATATTTGCAACGCCCGTTTAGTCTTTTATTAGACATAGTTGAACGTGATCACTTGTCGAAAATCAACCCGATGTGTCGGAATTATAATATAAAACCCCTTAGGTTTACATGCTCGATGAATAATCGATAATAACTGAACGTTCGGAGTTCAATCCTCGAGTCAGATTTTGACCCGGGCCTATCGACCTTTAGGTTTTTAACATATTGGCCCTTAGGCTCTTTAGGTTGGCCCTTAGGCTCTTACGCATTGGCCCTTAGGATCTTTTTAGATTGGGTCGATGCAACCTCTAATATGGATATAGTTTACCCTCATTTTGGCTAAAGACTTTTGAAGTTTTTGTGTTCGTCCGACTCTTCGACGGCTCGACAAGAATCTCGATTATGAGTCGATATGTGAGGATAAATGAGCACCTTGGGAGGTTCGTTCGAAGGCTGAATTTTTGAAGCATTTTCATTGAGGGACGATTGTTTCAAAGCCCTTTTGTTGTTTGGAGCTGATATTATCGAAGCTCCTTTGTTTATGCCAAGGGTAGCCTGGTTAACCGGTTCTTTTCAAAGTATTTTCGAAGTAATTGAAGGCCTGTAATTTTATGGCGGCAGGCGGATGTCTCTGAGCCGCGTTAATTTGGCTGGAGCCTTATGACCATAGTCTTTATGTTCGGTCGTAGCCTTTTAGTCCCCGAGTGAGGTAGCCTCGACGGTATGACTTTTTAGGGGTCTTATAAGTTCGAATATATAGCCTTCACTTTAATATCGAGATTATGCCTTTTTAAGGTCTTACAAATTTGGGCATGCCTCGTTGAGGTCTTACAGATTCGGTATTGCCTCGTTGAGGTCTTATGAGTTTGACATTGCCTCATTGGGGTCTTATGAATTTGATGTTGCCTCATTGAGGGCTTATGAATTTGATGTTGCCTCATTGAGGGCTTATGAGTTTGATGTTGCCTCATTGAGGGCTTATGACTTTGATGTTGCCTCATTGAGGCTTACATGTTCGATGTTGCCTCATTGAGGGCTTACAGGTTCGATGTTGCCTCATTGAGGGCTTACAGGTCTGATGTTTCGATGACTCGATGGGCTGACTGTCGACGACAGTCCTTGAGTGTTCGAGAGTTTCTGGCCCTTGAGCCGACTTGTGAGAACTTCTTTAAGGCATAAAGTGTTTTGACAAGCGAAGAGGCTTCTTTGATTACTTGATGTATGTGTACATGTTTTTGCCTTCAAGGGCTCGACTGTTTTACATGGACATGGTTTATTTGACCGTTTGGCCCAATACACTATTATCCTATCGAGGCCCTCTTAGGCATAATTTGATTCCTTCGAGGAGATAAACTCCGAGGGTGATGCCCCCCAGAATTCAAGGTTGATTGAGAAGAATCCTTGAATACTTTTTTGAGTTCTCCTTAGGTAGCATATGGATGTTGCCTCGTTAAAAACCTTGCCGGTAAAACCCTTTTGGGATAAAACTTGATCGAAGGGAAAAAGAGTGCAACGGATGCTTTAAAATAAAAGGTCTTCGAGTTGAAGGATGCTTCGGTGTCTTCCATCGAACACCTGTAAAAAATTAGTGTGAAACAAAAAATGAAAAGGGAGAAGGTTATACCTCACCAATAATAGTGTTTGAGCATCAATATATTCCAATTGTTTGGAAGTTGCTCGCCTTCCATGGTTCCGAGTTTGTAGGACCCTTTGCCTACTACTCCGAGGACGTGGTACGGTCCTTCCTAGCTTGGGCCTAGTTTCCCCTCATTTGGGTTTCGAGTGTTAAGGGTGAATTTCCTCAGGACTAAGTCCCCGACTCCGAAGTGTCGAAGGTTTGTTCTTCTGTTATAGTATTTTTCTATCCTCTGCTTTTGGGCGGCTATTCGAACTAGTGAAGCCTCTCATTTTTCATCTAATAGTTCGAGGGCTGTAGTCATGGCCTCATTGTTCGAGTCCTCGGTGGCATGCCGAAATCTGACGCTTGGCTCCCCGACCTCGACCGGTATCAAAGCCTCGGACCTGTATACCAAAGAGAATGGTGTCTCTCCAGTGCTTGTTTTCGAAGTTGTTTGATATGCCCATAGTACTTCGGGCAACATTTCTCTCCATTTTCCTTTCGCATTTTCTAACTTCCTTTTCATGTTTTGAATGATGGTCTTGTTTGTGGACACGGCCTGACCATTTGCACATAGGTGGTAGGGCGTTGACATGATCCTTTTGATTTTATGATCTTCGAAGAACTTTGTTACTTTGCTTCCGATGAACTGCTTCCCGTTATCACATGTTATCTCGAAGGGGATCCCGAATCGGCACATGATGTGATCCCAGATGAAGTCGATGATTTTTTTTCTCTTATCTTCTAGAAGGCCTGTGCTTCCACCTATTCTGAGAAGTAGTCAGTCATAAATAGAATAAATCTAGCTTTACCTGGCGCCGTTGGTAGGGGACCGACGATGTCCATTCCCCATTTTATGAACGGCCATGGTGATAAAACTGAATGTAGTTGTTCACCGGGTTGGTGAATCATTGGTGTAAATCATTGGCACTTGTCGCATTTTCGGATGAATTCTTTGGTGTCCTTCTCCATGTTGTCCCAATAGTAACCCGCTCTGATCACCTTTAGAACTAAAAAATCGGCACCGGAGTGATTTTCGCAGGTGCCCTCGTGGATTTCTCGGAGAACATAATCGGTGTCCCCTGGTCCCAAGCATACTGCTAGGTGCCCATCGAAGGTCCTTCTATATAGAGTTGCATTCTTGTCGAGTGAAAATCGAGTTGCTTTGGTTCAAAGGACCCTCGATGACTTTGGGTCCGTGGGCAGCTTCCCGCTTCCCAAATAATTGATGTACTTGTTTCTCCAATCCCACGTCAGACTGGTGGAGTTGATCTCAGCATGGTCTTCTTCAATCACAGATGATTCCAGGTTTGCAGTGCATCAGCCTCACTATTTTTCTCTCGAGGTATGTGGACCAGGGTCCATTCTTTGAATCGATGAAAGGTGACTTGAAGTTTGTCTAGGTATCTGCATCCTGTCTTCTCGAACCTCGAAGATCCCATTTACTTGGTTTACTACCAGATGGGAATCAAATTTGGCTTCGATGACTTCTGCTCCTAGGCCTTTGGCCAACTCGAGACCTGCAATCATAGCCTCATACTCGGCCTCATTGTTAGTCAACTGTATAGTTCTTATAGATTGTCTAATCATGCTGCCCGTAGGTGGTTTCAAAACTATGCCGCGCCCGGACCCTTTCACGTTCGAGGCATCGTCAGTGAATAGGGCCCATACCCCTGATGATGTGCTTGATTTTAGTAAAAATTCTTTCTCTACCTCGGGCACAAGGGCGGGCGTAAAGTCGGCCACGAAAGTCCGCCAAAATTTGGGACTTAATAGCTGTTCGGGGTTGATATTCGATATCATACCCTCTGAGTGCAATGGCCCAGTTGGCCAATCGGCGTGATAATTCGGGCTTATGCAATATGTTTCGAAGAGGATATGTTGTGAAAACACATATACGATGACATTGAAAATAAGGTTTTAATTTTCGAGACGCACTTATTAATGCAAGAGCTAATTTTTCTAAGTGCGGATACCTGGTTTTAGCATCTCCTAGGGTCCGACTTACGTAACAAACAGGGAATTTCATACCTTGTTCTTCCCGAACCAGCACACCACTTACCGATGCCTTAGATACAACCAGATATAAGTACAGTGGTTCATCGTCCTTCGGGGTGTAGAGTAAAGGTGTGCTCGATAGATATCGCTTCAATTCCTCTAAGGCATGTTGGCATTTTGGAGTCCACTCGAAGCTGTTTTTCTTCTTGAGTAAGGAGAAGAAATGATGACTCCTATCCGATGACCTCAAGATGAATCGGCCTAAGGCCGCTATCCGCCCGGTCAGTCGTTGTACGACCTTCAAATTGTTTACCACCGAGATTTCTTCGATGACCTTGATTTTGTCGGGGTTGAGCTTGATCCCCCTGTTAGATACCATGAAGCCTAAACATTTTCCCAAGCCTACTCCGAAGGCACATTTCTCGGGGTTGAGCTTCATGTTGTAGCTTCTAAGGATATCGAATGTTTCCTGCAAATGAGTCAAATGGTCCTCTGCGCGTAGGGACTTAACTAGCATGTCATTAATGTAAATTTCCATGGATTTGCCTATTTGATGTTCGAACATCTTATTAACTAGGCATTTATACGTGGCCCTTGCCTTTTTTAGCCCGAAGGGCATTACATTATAGCAGTATGTACCATACTTCGTGATGAACGAAGTCTTTTCCCTATCCTCGGGGTTCATTTGAATTTGATTATACCCAGAGTAGGCATCGAGAAAAGTGAGTATCTCGTGGCCAGTCGTGGCATCAATCAAGCGATCGATTTTGGGAAACGGGAATGAATCTTTAGGGCATGGTTTATTTAAGTCTTTATAATCTACGCACATTCTTAATTTATTCACCTTTTTGGGGAATACTACTACATTGGCCAACCATTCAGGATATTTTACTTCCCTAATGGACCCTATTTTGAGGAGTTTTGTTACCTCGTCCTTGATGACTGCATGTTTTACCTTGGACTGAGGTCTTCTTTTTTGCTTTACCGATTTGAACCTGGGGTCGACGCTTAGTATATGGGTGGTTATTTCCGGCGGGATCCCTGTAATGTCTAAATAGGACTAAGCAAAGCAATCAATGTTGTTAATAAGAAATTGAATGATTTTTTTCCTAAATTCGGGGGTTAATCCCGTTCCCAGGTTTACCTTTCGATCTGGGAGATGTTCGATCAAGACGGCCTGTTCCAGCTCTTCGACTATTAATTTTGTTGTGTCCGATTCTTCGGGGGCAACGAATGTTCAGGGAGTGAGGAAGTCTTCTTCATCATCCTCATTTAGTTGCTCATAGAATACATGTCCCTTGGGGACCTGCTTGTCTTTTAGCTGCTCCAAGGTGGATGGTATCGATGCTGGTGCCATGTCGTGTACTGCGAACATCTCCTTTGCCATGTGCTGCTCTCTATACACTTTCCTTACACCATCTTTTGTTGGGAACTTGATCATCTGATGAAGAGTTGATGGTACTGCCCTCATGCTGTGTATCCACGGCCTTCCGAGCAAGGCATTGTACCTCATGTCACCTTCGATGACATGAAACTTAGTGTCTTGAACTTTACCGAACACATTGACCGGGAGGATAATTTCCCCCTTTGTTATCTCGCTTGCCATGTTAAATCCATTGATGACTTGAGAGGTGGGTGTGATTTGATCGAGCAGCCCGAGCTGCTTCACCACCTTCGACCTGATTATGTTGGCCGAGCTACCTAGATCTACGAGAACACGTTTAATTTGAACACTATTCAAAAGGAAAGAAATTACCAGTGCATCATTATGTGGTTGGGACAAGGCCTCGATCCCTTCCTCTCTGAATGCAATAGTGTCCTCGGGTATATAACTCCGAGTTTGCTTTTCTGCTATGATGGACACTTTGGACCGTTTGAACATGGGTCCCTATAGGACGTCGATTCCTCCAACGATCATGTGAATGATGTGCTGAGGTTCTTCTGGTTCATTCTTTTTTTTTGCCTCTCTTTCACGAAAGTGGTCCTTGGTTCGATTATTGAGGAATTCTCAAAGATGCCCTTCGTTGATTAGTCGGGCCACCTCCTCTCGAAGCTTCCTACAATCTTCGGTCCTATGACCGTGAATGACATGGTATTCCCACTTCAAGTTGGGGTTCCTTTGGGAAGGATCTGACTGCGCGAGCTTTGGCCATCTAGTATCCCTGATTTTACCCATAGCTGATACGATGTCCGAGACATCAATGTTAAAGTTGTATTCCGACAATCGGGGTGCCTCCGTTGGCCTCGAATACCTATCAAACCCGGTCTTGCTCATGAGTCCCCAGGAATCTTGGCCTCGATCTATTCCCCGATCATTTCGAGGTATATTCCGACTCGAAATGTTTATGCAGTCTTTGACGTATGGTTGATACCTTTCTTTGCTTGATCTCGACTCCCTTTCTGGAAACCTTGATTCCTTTGCTAAGAGCCTGCTAGGATACACCGAGCCCGAGGGGGCTCCCAATTGCTCGTCCTTGACCCTGATTTTTGACTGATACATGTTGTGCACATCCGCCCAAGTTACGGCGGGATACTCAACCAAATTCTACTTCAGTTGCTTTGAAGCTATCGAGCTTCGTTCGTTCAGGCCCTGAGTGAAGGCCTGTACTTCCCAATCATCAGAGACTGGTGGTAATTCCATTCATTCCATTTGAAAGGGAGACACAAATTCCATCAGCATCTCGTTCTCCCTTTGTTTGATTTTGAAGACGTCGGACTTCCTTGTAGCAACCTTGATGGCACCAGCATGTGCCTTCACAAAAGAGTCTGCCAACATGGCAAATGAATCTATCGAGTTCGGGGGTATGTTATGATACCACATCATGGACGCCTTTGACAGTATTTCTCCAAAAATTTTCAATAGGACGGATTCAATCTCGTCATCTTTTAAGTCGTTCCCTTTTACACCACAATTATAAGCAACAATGTGCTCATTGGGGTCCAAGGTCCCGTTGTATTTCGGGAGGTCGGGCATTCTGAACTTCTTCGGGATGGGCTTCGGAGCCGCACTTGATGGGAATGGCTTCCTGGGATCTGATCGACCCTCGAGTTATAAGTCTCCACCTTTTTGTCATTAGCTTCTATCTTTTTTTCTCCTGATTCAATCGTTTTAGTAAGGTCCTCGAGCATTTTCATAATAGCGGGGTCTGTTGCTGACCAGTTGTTGCTCGATCTCTCTGGTGCTTGCTCGACTCGAGGAGCCGTTTCCGGTGTTGTTGTGCTTGGAGTTTTTTGTTGGCTTTGTAGCTGAGAAATATCCACTTGTTGTGCTTGTAACATCTCAAAAATGACATGAAGGCTAACTTCCCTTTCCTCCCGAGCAGGAGTTCTCTGCGCTTCATGTTGGTCTCCACTGCGCACACTTTCGTCTGTATGAGAGCTTGCGTCGACATGTTGAGCGTTGTGTGAGCCCACATCAACGGGGATTTGTCCTGGTGCCCCCCTCCCCCACCCCTCCAGGGTTTTGCACTGGTACACCGGCGCCTGCGGCAGCTGCACTGTTCTCTCCATGAAGTTCAACGCCATTGTTTTCATGTGCATTTACTGAGTTAGACATTTTTGACCTGAAACCAAATATTCTTGGACAAGGAAAGTATGAAAGATAACTTATGTTTTAAGAAAACCAACACTAAAACAATCACTATTATTTTTAACCCTACGGTGGGCGCCAAATTGTTTACCTTGAAAATGGTAATAACAATTATATTTGATTGTGTGGTTCTAAAAATATGTGATTTATTTTAATACTAGTTGTTAGGCAATAGATGCTAAGTATGAGTAAGACAAGTAAGATAAGAGTAAAGGAAAATAGTGATATGTAAACCAAGCTATTTCTAGGATGGGCCTCGAGCTTGCTGGAATAGGGCCTCGAGGTTCAGTTATAACGTTAAGTGAGGGGCGGTCGATGAAGGAACAATAATATTGGGTCCTCAAGGATGGCCTTTAATGGCAAATAATGAGAACTAAATGAAGAACAATTGATGAACACGATAAATGGAAAGCAGTAAATCTATAGAATAATTGTTGAGCACGTTTAAGTAACAAAGCAGAGAATGTTCTTGTTGTATTCAATCTTCATCCCCCCCAAAAAATGACAAGGGTCCCCTTTATATAGGAGGGGGAATCCCAACATAGTACATGTATAATTATTACAAAAAAATTCTACTGGTACAGCTGTATAATGATCCAGTACGGACTTGTACTATTCTTGCAGGCCTTGTCAGCTTTAACCACGTGCTCTTTGGAGTTTCTCTCCTTTTCATGATGGTCTTCGATCCTTATCCTGTCTCGAGGTATGTCGATCCTTCGATATACTTCCTCGAGGAATGAACCTCAGGGTCGATCTTCGAATTCTGCTCCGATACAATCGAGATCGGGTTTGGAATGTCGTAACCTTCAAATCGGCCTTTCCCGGTTTTGATCGTATACAATGTGTTACTTCTCTATTCTATGTGGAGTTGTGATTTGTTAGTTATATGCACACGTGATGCGATTCTATTGTGGTATTATAGCTGAATTTGAGCGAGATGAGTAATTGGGTATTGCATGATTGATGGCCTATTGGTTATGTTCTTTCGGGTTTGGTGTGGCATTGAGTCATTTGCTTCTCCGGGGTTATTGTAATGCACTTTGAGTACTTGATATTGAATTGCCCGTTGTTATTGATTTTGAGCAGGGTGGCTTGAGGTATATAATATAGACCGGTGTTTGGATGGGATCACGCATTACAACGAAGTTATGTTGGGATATAATCCTTTGTGTTAGATTCATGCGTTATGGTTCTACGGTGTGTGATGGATTTTTTTCAGCGTTTTGTCATGGCAGTACTTATTAATCTTACGGGACAGTTCTCTCGTTTGAGTTATTTTCCAGGATTGAGTGCATTGGAATGTTGCTTATTGGTGCACAGATCGCACGGGTTGTGGCTTTAGATTGTATTGATGTGGCATGTCACTAGATGGGTCGTGTTGGATAAGATGAGGTCATTGGACCTAAAATAAATACTATTGGATTTGGTTACAGCATATTTGGGAGGATAATATCGAAAGTCGATTTAGAATTGGCTATAGTTCTTGTCGAAGGAGAGGGAGTTTCATGACTGGTTGATCTGATGAGTGGTTATGAGTTTCCGCATGTTTCTTTCATTATAGGCAGTGTGCAAAGGTTTTAGAACGAGGTTTTGTTCGACATGAGGTTGATTACCGATATTGGGTGGTTTTGAGCAGTTACTATTATTAAATATTATTGCTATGAGTATTTGAGTTATGCGGTATATCATGTGATTACATCTTGGATTTTGGTTATAGCTTGTCCATACTTAGACAGTGTGTAGATTGCAAGGTTCGCTGTAGGAAATTCCGGATGTTGGAAATTTGGTGCTAAGGTTTATGGGCTAGGTTGAATTAAGTAATTCTGGTTATGTTGTGTTATTAGACCTATATGGGATAGGGTGCCATGGGATCACCCCCAAGTATGTGCATGGTAAGGTTACACAGCGTTTTGATGGTTTTTGGAACAACTCTTAGCACGTTCGAGGGTGAACGCATGTTTAAGTGGGGGAGAATGTAACGACCCAACCAGTAATTTTTAGCATTTCCATCTCGTTTAGCTATTTGAAGTCTTGAGTAGCATCGTGTTATGTATTGTGACTTGTGTGAATCGTCGGTTTTGGTTTTCAGGTTAATCGAAATTGATTTGGAAGAGTGATTCTCAACTAGAAAGCTTTAAATTGGAAGAGTTGACCAAGTTTGACATTTTGTGAATTTGACTACGGAATGGAGTTTTGATGGTTCCAATAGGTCCGTATGGTAATTTTGGACTCGGGTGTATGCCCGTATTTGCACTTGGATAGTTCTAGAAGATTTCGGCACAAATTGGTGAAAATTGAAATTTTGAAGGTTTGGAAAATTCAAAAGTTTGACCGGGAGTGGACTTTTTGAAATCAAATTTGGATTAAGGTTCTTGGAATTGTAATAGATTTTTTATGTCATTTGAGATTTGTGTGCAAAATTTGAGTTCATTCTGGGTTGATTTGCTATGTTTCGGCACGAGTTATTGAAGTTGAAAAGTTGAAAGTTCATCGATTACGATTAGAAGTGTGATTCGTCGTTTTGACGTTGTTATATGTGATTTGAGGCCTTGAGTAGGTCTGTATTATGTTATGGGACTTGATGGTAGGTTCGGACAGAGCCCCGAGGGGCTTGGGAGTGTTTCGAATTGATTTCGGATCATTTTCTCTTCATGTTTGATTGTTGGTTTAATATGGTTTTCTGGTGCCTCGTTTGGTCTTCGTGATCGTGAAGTAAGTGATGCGGTCGCATAGAGGGAGAAATGGAACTTGGAAGTTTCTTCAACACGATCGGGATTAGAAGGACGCATTCACGTAGTGTGGGGCAGTGTGGTTCGCGTTCGCGTATGAAGAACTGCGATCACGAAGTGGTGAGGCTTGACAGCTGGAGCGGGGGAATTCTTCTTCCCGTTCATGAAGCTTTGGCAACAGTAGTCATCGCGTTCGCGTGGGTGTATCACGAATGCGTAGGGTCTTTTGTTGGCAGTGTGATTTTGTTCATCGCGAACACGATGGATTTCCCGCGTTCGCGTAAGAGGATGCCTGGACTGATTATAAAGTACTCTATGTCGAGGGTTTCGACCATTTTTACATTTTTGGAGGTATGAAGCTCGGATTGAGGCAATTCTAGAAGCATTTTTCATCATATAAATTGGGGTAAGTGTTCTCTACTCGGGTTTGGTTATATCTCAAGAATTTATCTTCGATTCTAGCTTTTGGTTGATGATTTTCAAAGAGGAAATTGGGGGTTTTGGCCTAAAGTTTCATAATGTGAATTTTTGAGTTTTGAACACCGATTTGGAGTCGTATTTGAGTGAAACTAGTATGGTTGGACTCGTAATTGAATGAGTTATCGGATCTTGTAAATTTTTCGGGTTCCGAGGTGCGGACCTGGGTTGGACTATTGGCCTATTTTGGGCTTTTGATTAAAGATTCGACCTTTTTCGATTGAGATTAGTTCTCTTAGCATTGCTTGATGTATTTGAGTTGTTTTTTGTTAGCTTCGAGCCATTCGGAGGTCAGAACGCGCGGGATGGCATTTTTGGAGCATCGCTGGGCTTGCTCCGTGTTGGAATTGGCTTGTTTGAGATAAGTAACACTTCTAAACTTAGTGCTAAGGGAATAAAACTCCGAAATACGTGTTATGTGATTGGTATTGAGGTGACGCACATGCTATGTGAAGGGCGTGTGGGCGTGAACCATGTGAATTGGGACTCCTTTATTTTCATGGCACTGTATAGTGGTTTATTTTGTTGATATTCATGTTTTCACCATGTGATAAAATAATTGAGATGTCAATCATGTTAGATATCATGTTTAGGCTTTATGCCGAAACTGTTGGGACCCATAGTGGTCGTGTTACACCCCATGTTTTCGTACGTGAAAATGTGCCATAAATAAATCAATGGAAGCTCGGAAATGCGATATTACATCCCGCATTTTCGTACGATAAAGTTTCATCGTAAGTTAATCGACGTAAGTTCGGGAATGAGATTATTGTGAAATTATAAGTATTGTACGATTTCAAACAAGTGATAAGTAAATTCTTGGAGGTGAAAGGGTGAGCGAATCAAAGAAAATGAATTTCGTCGATATTTGATATTTTGGGGTAAAATATGGTCTAAGCTATAATACTCCGTATTTATGGACTAGTGTCATACAAGATACCACATGGACATGATAGTAAGGTGTATAAAGTGTATTAAAAGTGAATATCATTTTTTATAATTTGAGATAATTCTTAATTATGTGGATAACTGGTTAATTATTGGACTAGTAGGGGATTAATGAAGCGATTAGGGAATTAAGTGGATAAGAATCTACTTTGGGGCTGCCACATGGCATTAAAGATAAGCCAAGATGGCACCAATATATATGATGAATCATAACACATATGGTGCCTACCTTACACGTGAAAGTCTTTGACATAATCTTGTTTTCGACATAACACCAATGCGTATAAATCTTGGATATAGAGTCTTGGTTTTGGATATTACAAGTGAGAGTCTTTGTTAATGATAAAGCTTGGAAATTTTTTGAAGACGTAATAGAAGAAGGCCGAAAGAATTTTTTGGCAATGTAAATTCATGTGTATCTTAAAAATCAAATTGGGTCTCTTGTGTTAGTAGAGTGATCTGATGTGAGAAGTGATCAAAAAAATTCCATACAAATTCTAAGAGATTCGGTTATTGGTTTTTGATTTTGTAAGCGAGAAATTGCGATTCTTATACGGTGAAATCTTTCTCAAGAATATTATATGAATTTTTTCTACTTCGATCCACCGTTCTGTGTTCTTCGCAAAAGACGTGTGTTAGAGAAATTGTCAAGAGAATCGGTCCAGGTATGTTAAGTTTATCCCTTATTTCTTTTGGCATGATCTATACATCATAAATGAAACGAGCAAATGCACAATTTCCATAAATTAATCTATTCATAAAAATACTAGGGGTGTCTATAATCTTGATTTTCCATGTGAATTACTATTATATCTTCTTTTCATGGGTCTCAGAAAAATACGTATTTGATCAAGTTTATCCGAAAGGCATATGGATTTTTATGGCATTCCGAGAAAATTTTATTAACGTATTTCTTATGCATTTCATGCATTTATACATGTGCATTGACCCATGACCTGATGGCGTTATATACGCGTATATATGTATTTTATAGTTATATGGGATGTGGGAAAAGGTTACGTCGTTATATACGCACCACCACCTGAGCAGCTGGTATACATTGATGATGTTGCCCACAGTGACCGAGATGATATGATTGGATGCCCTCAGAGGCCTGATGATGTTATGAAACATGTACCTATGCACGATATGACATTCATATACATATGCATGACACTATAATTATTTCATGATTTACATAATTATCCAGACTTACAGGATGAGTCATTTACTCTATTTTTCTTCCACGTCTATCATGTACTTATTTATGTGACTTATATACTCGGTACATTATTCGTACTGACGTCCCTTTTGCCTGGGAACACTACGTTTTATGCCCGCAGGTCTCGATAGATAGGTCGAGAGTCCTTCAAGTAGGCTATCAGATCAGTGGAAGATATTGGTGCGCTCCATTTGCTCCGGAGTTGCTTGTTTGGTCAGTATGATTTAGACGCGTATTGTTTGGTATGGCGGGGCCCTGTCCCGACCTTTATGATAATTATGTACTCTTAGAGGCTTGTAGATAGATGTCATGTATACGGATGTTTGTATGGCCTTTCCGGTCTGTATATTGAGTTTACAAATGAATATGTTGGCCTTATAGGCCCTTATATCACATGTATAAGTTTTTATATCAAGTTAGGTCGCCATATATTGAGTATTCCCTTATGTTTATTCTGGTTAGCCCATGACGGCCTGTTTGGCCCATTTGCCAATGAGAGTACGATAAGAAAGATATGTATGTTGGTACTCGATTGAGTAAGGTACCGGGTGCTCGTTGCCGCCCATAGGTTTGGGTCGTGACAGGTTGTTTCTTTTTCATTTCAATGATTTCATTGGTATTTCATACTCAGTCATATTCATGCATTCATATCATATCTCAGTCTCAGTTGTTATTTATTGATACATCATATCTTTTTTGTCGGGCTAGTTTCATGATATTGTGAGCCCGTGAGTGAGACTAGAGAGATTGATGACTGAGTGAGGCCGAGAGCCTGATTGTGAGTGAGAGTTATTGGATCGGGCTGCACGCCGCAGCAGTTATACTGATTTATGATAGCGCTTGGACTATAGTCTTGGGACGATGTGTAATGTGTAGAGATTATTCCAAAAAGCACTTAAATGATTCTTATATTATAATTGATGTTGTTAATAATAGGCTTACCTAGTCCTTAAGACTAGGTTCCGTCACGATACCCAATGGAGGGAAAATTGGGTTGTGACAGAAGACAGCATTCAGGACTAGATACGGGCATTTTGAGTTTCGTGTTATGTCGTTCGGTTTAACCAATACCCCAGCAGTATTCATGGATTTGATGAACCGTGTGTTCAGGACCTTTTTAGATCTATTCGTAATTGTATTTATCGATGATATATTGGTGTATTCTCGTTCAGAGGCTGAGCATGCAGATCATTTGCGTACTGTGCTCAGAGTTCTACAAAAAGGGAAGTTGTATGGAAAATTCTCTAAATTTGAATTATGGTTGAACTCTGTAGCTTTCCTTGGGCATATCATTTAGGGTGAAGGCATCCGGGTGGATACACAAAAGATTGGGGTATTAAAGACTTGACCTAGACTCCCGACACCGACGGAGGTTCGTAGCTTCTCTGTTTGGCAGGTTATTACAGGAAACTTGTAATGGAACTTTCTTCTCTTTTAGCACCTTTGACCACAGTGGTATGTCGTGTCTCGCTTGATGTTCCAGAATAACATAAGGAAATCTATGGGGCAAACAAGTTGAAGGAAGGTTGCGAATAAGTATAAATAGAGATGTGTAGGTCGCAAGTTAAAGTATGGTAGAGCAACAAGGTTTTAGGAAGATAGGAGGAAGGATAAGAAAAGATGAGTGAAAAGGTGACGAGAATGGATAAGTCCTTGGGGTTAAGCTCATAAGAGAGTTGATGGTTTCTCTAAATTATAAAAGGCTCGATATAGCTTGAATGAACTCAAAGGAGTCTAAGGCTAGTAGCATTTAGAATGGATGAAATGTTGCCCTGGTAGTGGAATAAGGGCGTAATTGTGATAGATAAAATATGAAGTTTGGGCTTTCGAAGAGGGGAATTTCATGAATTGTAAAAGATTAGAATACCCATGTAAGTTAAATAAGAAGGGAGCTAAGTTTCAAAGGACCGATACTTGCGAACGGAGTTTCCAGGGATTGAAGGGCAGATTAAATTTAGCACCGGTTCTAACGCTCCCATAAGGACCGTTGGTTATGTGATCTATTGTGACACTTTAGGCGTTGAATTGGGTTGTGTGATTATGAAGCATGGTAATGTTGTAGCTTATGCTTCTAGATAACTAAGAAAGCTCGATAAGAACTACCCGACCCACGATTTAGAGTTAGCCGCGGTGATTCATGCACTAAAGATGTTAAGGTACTACTTGTATGACATTCATGTTGATATCTATGCGGATCATAAGAGCCTCCAGTATATCTTCAAGCAAAAGGAATTAAATTTACGTCAAAGTAGATGGTTGGAGCTACTTAAAGACTATGACGTTAATATTTTATACCATCCGGGGAAGGCGAACGTAGTAGCCAACGCCCTCAGCCGTAGATCTATGGGTAGCCTATCATATCTACAGCCGAAAAAGAGGGAAATAGCCCATGAGATTCATCAGCTAGCTGGTCTTGGAGTTCGGTTACTGGACTCAGGTGATATTGGAATTACTATTCAGGATACGACAACATCCTCTTTAGTAACTGAAGTGATGGAACGCCAGTACGAGGACTCTGTGTTAGTTCATTATAAGGATACCACCCATCAGAAGGAGAAGACACCATTTGATATTACAGAAGATGGGGTCCTCAGATATCAAGGATGATTATGTGTCCCTAATGTTGCAGTGCTACGTCGGCAGGTTATGGGAGAAACTCACTATTCTCGTTATTCTATTCATCCAGGAGCAACCAAGATGTATCATGATATCAGAGATATATATTGGTGGGACAGAATGAAAAAAGGACATAGCGGAGTTTGTTTCTCATTTCCCTAACTGTCACCAGGTCAAGATTGAGCACCAAAAACCTGGTGGGTTATTGCAGGCTATAGAGATTCCGACTTGGAAGTGGGAAGTAATAAATATGGATTTCATCGAAGTCTTACCTCGTACCCAGTGTAAGTTCGATTCTCTATTGGTGATTGTTGATAGGCTTACAAAATCAGCCCATTTTCTGCATGTTAGGACTACATATTCCTCAGAGGATTATACAAGGCTTTATATTAAGGAGATAGTACGACTGCATGGTTTCCCTGTATCTATTATCTCGGATAGAGGAGCTCAATGTACGGCTAACTTCTGGAGGTCCTTCCACAAAGGATTGGGGACTCGGGTAAGTCTTAGTACAACATCGTATTGGTAAAAATGAGCTTCACACATGTAATACTTATGATGACTCAGTAATCTATGTGGATCAATGACAACATGACAACTGGACGAAACTTTATGAAGAAGTAAGAGATAAAGAGGAGCGGAACATCATACCCACGAGGTAATCAGATATGGGAATCTCAACCTAATTGAGAAGGCGAAGAGACACAGTTAGAATGAATCAAGATAGAATAAAGGGCAGATTCAGGGATCTTCAATTAATGAGCCAAACCATTACATAAACCACTATTGAAATATACTTACTTTTTACGCATCTTTCTGTTTTCTATTTACGAATTTACTTACAATTATTAGCATATTCCTTGGATATCAAAAACCCATGTTCTTCTAAAAATAGCTTTGGCAGGGAATCTAATTCTTTGGTTAAACAAATTGGTTTCTTTACCGGGAATCTGATAATCTCTATTTTTTCTCAAAAAACATTCTGTAAATTATGTCGAACGCCAATGACAACAACCAACAAAGGATTGGAACTCCAGTTCCATCACCTTCAGGTTCCCCACGGGGCTCAAGGGAACATTCCCTAAAGAGATCTACGACTCAAAATAATAATCACAATGGAAACGAACAAACAGGAGAACAAGATCCTGTAAAACAAATGGTTGGTGAATATGTGACTCAAGCCTTACAAGCTTTCATGAGGGGACTGCCAACTGCATCACCTACACCTCCTCCTAACAACACCGCAACTGTGGAAAATCCACAATCCGGACTAGTAAACTCAGGAAGTAGAGGCACTCCAAATGAGTCCCTCGAAGCAAGACCATGTATGTCCAGTAATCCAGAATTACAGTCTTTATTACTAAACTTGCAGAAACAGGTGAAGGAACAAAACGAACGAATCGAGCAAATTCCTGGAGTACCACCTGTTATCAAAGTCATTGATGTTGATAGATATTCTCAACAACCTTGGAAGCCAAATGCAGCACCGTTGCCTATTCCCAAGAAGTTCAAAATGCATGATATTCCCAAATACGACGGGACAACTAATCCATGTGATCATGTAACTTCTTTTACTATAGGAGTAAATGGCAACGATCTGACTAAACAAGAAATTGAATCAGTACTAGTCAAGAAGTTCGGAGAGACACTCACCAAAGGAGCACTAACATGGTATTCTCTTCTACCCAAAAATTCTATTGACTCTTTTGCTGAGCTTGTAGATTCTTTTATAAAAGAACATTCTGATGCACAAAAAGTCGAAAAAATAATGGAAGACATATTCAAGATAAAACAAGGAGACACAGAGTTGCTCCGAGAATTTGTAGACAGGTTTCAACGAGAAAGAATGTTGCTACCAAGGGTACCTGACAATTGGGCAACAATGGCGTTTTCAAGCAACCTAAATGATAGAAGCTCAGAAGCCACGAGAAGACTCAAGGAAAGCTTGAGAGAATTCCCAGCCACGACATGAAACGATGTCTATAACACGTACAACACCAAGCTACGAATAGAATAAGACACCATTGCTCAATCAAAATCTGAAGATCGAGCCAGTTCTAGACGCTCCGAACCGGAAAGGAGAACAGGTAAGAACATGTACGATCCATATATGGGACCTTCAGGACGAGAAACTCGTTCCAGGGTTGAAAACACACGGTCGAAATATAGACCGTCAAATAGAGATACGAACTCATCCTCCTCGAGATCTAAAAAAGATCAGGAGGAACGGAACAGAGATAACGTAAGAGTCGTAGATTACAACTTCAATGTAAGTACTTCTGAATAATTCTTATACTGAGAAACATGGGTGATAAAGTTCGATGGCCCAAAGAAATGAGATCGAATCCAAACAGAAGGAATCCAGACTTCTGGTGCGAATTCCATAATGATCATGGACACAGAACATCATATTGCAGATTGTTGCAAGGTGAGGTTGAACAATTATTAAAATAGGGCTATCTAACAGAACTGTTTAGTGAAAAAGGCAAACAGGCATATATGAAGAACATGCAAGAGCCCCCGAAACCACCATCTCCAAAGAGAACAGTGAATGTGATACACGGAGGAGAGGAGGTGAACGGAGTAGTCTGTAAAAGAACAACAAAATTCACAATTACATACGGGAAGTGGATTCGTGAAGACATGGAAACAAACAATATAACGTTCGACAATGCAGAGGGCAACGGATTTCTACTTCTTCATAATGACGCTCTGGTAATATCTATACTCATACATGACACTAATGTAAAAAGAGTGTTGATTGATCCAGGTAGCTCAGTCAACATCATTTTGTTGAGAGTTGTGGAAGAAATGCTAATGGAGGATCGAGTAATTCCAAAAGCGTGAGCCTTATCTGGGTTTGACAACTCTACGGTCATAACAAAAGGAGAAATTGATCTTAGTACCTATGCAGAAGGAGTAATCAAAAATATGAAATTTCAAGCCATTGGCACTGATATGGCTTACAACATAATCATGGGGAGACCATGGATCCATGACATGGAAGAAATACCCTCTATTTTACACCAGGTAATAAAATTCCCTTCCAAATGGGGAATTCAACAGATTCGAGGTGATCAGCAGACCTCAAGGAATATAAATTCAGTAGTAAACTCAAACAAAGAAGAGGTAGAGGAAGAGTCAAACGACGATGAAATAGTCCAATTAGGTATGGAAGAAGAAATTGGAACCCAAATAGGTACGGAAGAAGGAAGCCACAAGAAGGTGAACAACACATACGGACATGGATTCCAGACCCGATGTCATTCAGGAGCCAGAAGAAGACGAGAATATTAAAACAACCATTGAAGAGCTCGAAGCTATCCCACTGTTCGAGCAGAAGCCTGAGCAAAAAGTTCATATAGGCACGAGGCTAAGACCCGCAAAAAGATGTAAGTTAATTGAATATTTAAAAGCTAACTCAGATTGTTTCGCTTGGTCCCATTCAGATATGACAGGTATACCTACGGAAGTGATGATTCATAAACTAAATGAAGATCCATCTTTCGTGCCTGTCAAGAAAAAGAAAAGAAAGAAAGGACCATTCAAGAACCAAGTGATCAATGAAGAGGTACAAAAACTCTTGAAAATTGGTTCAATACGCAAGGCAAAATATCCTAATTGGTTAGCTAATACTGTAGCGGTACCCAAAAAGAATGGTAAATGGAGAGTATGCGTAGATTACACAAATTTGAATAAAGCAAGCCCCAAAGATTCCTTTCCTTTACCACACATAGATCAAATGATTGATGCCACTGCAGGTCATGAATTGTTGAGCTTTCTAGATGCATATTCTGGTTATAATCAGATAAAAATGGATCCCTCAAACGAGGAAAAAACTTCCTTTATTACAAACAAGGGGACTTATTGTTACAAAGTCATGCCTTTTGGCCTGAAAAATGCTGGAGCCACGTATCAAAGGCTAGTGACCAAGATATCTAGGAACATCTGGGGAAAATAATGGAAGTATACATTGATGACATGCTGGTAAAATCAACTCAAGCAGAAGATCATTTCCATCATCTTTCAATCACTTTTGAAATCCTGCGCAGGTATAACATGAAACTAAATCTAGAAAAATGCGCCTTTGGCGTTGAATCAGGTAAGTTTTTGGTTTTCCTTGTATCAAGTAGGGGTATAGAAGTAAACCCCACTCAGGCTAAAGCTATTGATGAAATACCTTATATACTTACAAGCAAAAAAGAAGTTCAAAAACTAACAGGAAGAATTGCAGCCTTAGGAAGATTTATCTCCAGGTCTTCGGAGAAGAGTTTTAAATTTTTTTCAGTTCTAAAAAAGCAGAATCAGTTCGAATGGACTGAAGAATGCCAAAATGCTCTCAAAGATCTGAAGACCTATCTATCAAAACCCTGCTGCTGTCTAAACCAAAGGATGGGGAGATGCTGTATGTTTATCTTGTCGTAGCAGAAATTGCCGTAAGTGCAGTACTGGTAAAAGAAGACAGAGGTAAAGAATCTCCGATTTATTATGTAAGCGAGTCTTTATAAGATACTGAAACTAGATATCCTCATCTAGAAAAATTAGCCTTAGCTCTAATCATGGCAGCTAGAAAGTTGAGACCATACTTTCAATGTCACCTAATCACTATTGTGACCTTGTATCCACTAAGAAATATTTTGCATAAACAAGAGTTATCAGAGAGACTAGCTAAATGGGCAATAGAATTAAGCGAACATGACATAATATATCAGCCTAGGACTGCAATAAATTCTCAGATTTTAGCTGATTTCGTCGCTGATTTTAATACTAGCATAATCCCTGAAGTGGAAAAAGAGTTACAACTCTTCAACGGAGCTAATCCCGAAATTTGGACCCTATTTACTGACGGCTCTTCTAACACAAAAGGAGTTGGATTGGGAATTATTTTAATATCACCTGTGGGTGAAAAGATACGAAAAGCCATTAAATGTTATCCCATAACTAACAATGAAGCAGAGTATGAAGCTATTATTGCAGGGCTTGAACTAGCACGAGAACTCTCAATTGAGAAAATCGTGATCAAAAGTGACTCTCAACTAGTGGTAAACCAGATGCAGGGGACTTATACCGCAAGAGAGGCTCGGATGCAACAATATGTGGAAAAGGAACGAGACCTAGCAACGCAATTCCAGTCATGGAAAGTTACACAAATACCCAGAGTGGAAAATGCAGAAGCGTATGTATTAGCTAACCTCGCATCAATTGCCGGCGTAACAAATAAAGACAATGCAATTTAACCTGGGATTAGAGAAACAAAATTGTAAACCTTTTGCAGAACGGCACCGTGCCTGAAGATAGAAAAGCAGCTCAAGCACTTTGCCGGAAAGCTGCGCGGTGCTGCCTAGTTCGTGAAACTTTATACCGTAAAATGTACGTAGGTCCCCTAGCAAAGTTCTTTGGACCCAATCAAACGGAGTACGTGATGAAGGAAGTAGACGAAGGACACTGCGGAAACCATGTAGGAGCAAGATCCTTAGTCAAAACCCTAGTCAGAGCAGGGTACTATTGGCCTAAAATGGAGGAAGATACTGAGAGCTTCGTAGCTAAATGCGAGAAATGTCAGCGATATGCCAACAATATGCACCGGCCAGCAGAATTACTCCACCCAGTGGTGTCACCATGACCATTCATGAAATGGGGCATGGATATAGTGGGACCCCTTCCCCCAACTAAAGGAAAGGTACAGTTCCTACTCATATTAACTGATTATTTCACAAAATTGGTGGAGCCAGACGCTTTTAAGAAGGTGCGAGAGAAAGAAGTGAAAAGCTTCATATGGCGACACATAATATGCCGCTTTGGAATACCAAAGGAGATCGTATGTGACAATGGCCCACAATTCATAGGCTCACAAATCACAGAAATCTTTGAAAGCTGGCAAATCAAGCGAATCACTTCATCACCATATCACCACGTGGCTAATGGGAAAGCCGTGTCAACAAACAAAGTTATTGTCAACAACTTAAAGAAACGGTTGGAAAAAGCCAAGGGAAACTGGCCTGACGAGCTACCGGCAGTATTATGGGCTTACAGAACTACTGCAAAAGTAGCCACGGGAGAAACTTCCTTCGCGCTTGTCTACGGTTCAGAAGCATTAATACCAGTGGAAATCGACAAACCAAGCACGAGATTCACAACGGCAACAAAAGAAACAAATAACGACAAGTTAAGGAAAAATCTGGATTTGCTCGAGCAAAGAAGAGAAGCTGCATTAATACGTATGGCAACCCAAAAACAAATTATAGAGAGATATTAAAATAGAAAAGCTCACCTCAGATATTTCAAAATTGGGGACTTCGTTCTTAAAAAATTCTTACAATCAACAAAGGAAGTTGGTACAGGAAAGCTAAATCCAAACTGGGAAGGGCCCTACAAAGTCCGTGGCATTGTTGGAAAAGGCGCTTACGAGCTGAAAACTATGGACGGCAGAATCTTACCAACCAGTTGGAATGTTGTTCATTTGAAGAAGTATTACTTCTGAAGTAAAGGAAATACCCCCGATCAGGTATCATTACGTTTGATTTTACTTTTGTACTGTTAAAGTTATACTAACCATTTTAGATGATAGGCAAAAAGCTAACCCATTACCAGATGATGATATTAGACCTGCATAGGCACGAGGAAGTAACTGAATTCCCGGTCTAGGGTTACAACTTTCTGATGGACGTTTTTAAATGGTTAAGAAGTCATCATCTAAACTATATACCTTCGAGTCTCGTATGTTTTTTCTTTTCAGGAAAAGAACCACAAGGAAGGAATAGTCAAGTGCTCAAGATTTCATTCTTCAAAGCTCAAACACTTGGGGGACTATACAGTATGGAAGGCAAAGAAGAAGCAAAGAAGACTATCAAAAAGTCAAAGCTCAAGCCTGATGATCCATCTTCCCAACAAGTCAAGTACTATGAGCAAAATCAAAGAGCCAAAGACAAAAAACACAAAGCAGAATATTAGATACGGATGAAGCAAAATCCTTGTAATTATTCAAAAACTGTTGTAAATAAAAACAGTTACGGATGAGAAAAGCATCATCCTTGTATTTATTCAAAAACTGTTGTAAACAAAAACAGTTACGGGTAAAAATTCATACCCGTATATT
Source organism: Nicotiana knightiana (assembly GCA_005239525.1). NCBI lineage: Eukaryota > Viridiplantae > Streptophyta > Magnoliopsida > Solanales > Solanaceae > Nicotiana > Nicotiana knightiana. Next base: position 31,809 of record ML380170.1, read on the forward strand.
TACTTAAAAAACTGTTATAAATGAAAACAGTTATACCCTTGTATTAATTCGAAAAAGCTGTTACAAAAGAAAAACAGTTACGAGTACAAGTTTATACCAAATTTGTTGTAAGAAAAACAGTTGCAAAGGAGTTATGGACGATACACAAACACAGGTAAAATTTTGCGAAAGTTCGAAACAATACAAAGACTTTCTTATAAACATTGTCAAAGAAAAACATGTGAAATTCCTATCTCTTTTGTACATTTACACCATTATGAAGTTGAGACGTCTTCTTCATTAAGTGTCGATCATGTCACGACCCAAAATCCCTAAGGTCGTGATGGTGTCGGACATCATTGTCAGGCAAGCAGATCATTAATTAATTGAAAAAAATTTCTGGTTTACACATTTATGAAAAACATTTCCTTGCACTTTATTACATATTAACTAAATAAAAATCTATTAAGTAAAACAATAGTTTAAATATTACACTTTAGCAAATATATCCCAACACATCCCTGAAACCGGTGTCACAAGCACATGAGCAATTTCTAAGAATTTATACAATCATCACAAGCCTGTCCGAAATACAAATTGGACAAGGAAGTTTAAAAATGAAAGTAAATATAGTACGAGGGAGACTCTGTCAGTTGCAGATCGCCTCCGGATGATGTAGCTCGCCTAAGTCTCCGAATCCTCCGCATTGCTGCAAGTGTAGCATGAGTACAAAAAAACGTGTACTCAGTAAGTCGTCCGCCTAACCTCAGAGAGGTAGTGACGAGAGGTCAAATTAGACACTTGATAAAAGTCAATTTAGAATATTCAAGTATGACACTAAGCATGATTATCATAGGTAATTTATGAAAAACAGGACTAAATATTATCAACTTTGTTCACATTTAACACTTTATATATTCGTCATATTAATAACAACTAATCAACATGGGTGATTTAATCAAATAACAATTAATCAACGG
>ML380171.1:0-13942 GCA_005239525.1 Nicotiana knightiana
GTTCAACTACGTTCTTATTATAGTTGATTGAAAGGGCCCTTGATTAACTATTCCTATTTATTAGGTATCTACTTGAGAAAGAGTGCATATTTAGGTAATTTCTTGAACAACACCACATCCGGAGTATAGACGAAAGTCATAACCGAGGGTTTAGAGGTTAGATTAGAGATAACGATACCTCGGGTGTAATCTAAAGTGAATTGTATTGTGATCTAGCTAGCGTAACTTGAGAGAGTGCGCTTAGTAAATTATTATAATTACTTGAGAGAGATTTATGATAGTTAGAGCGTTCATGATTGATAGAGATAGCCAATTAAATTATAAGAAATATCCAAGGAAGAATTCACCAACGGGGGAAACCATAACCGTAGACCCTTTATTATCATTGTTTATATTATATTGTTAGTTAATTGCTAATTTATTATTTTGTTATTAGATTTAGTAANGATATGCAAAAGTCTTGAGAAAAGTGATTAAGTAACAGTTTAGTATTTTATAGACTCAATTGATACGTAAATTCCCTGTGGGATCGACTTTGGGCGTAATACCCCAGATTATATTTGCAGCGCCCGTTTAATCTTTCTATAAGACATAGTTGAGCGTGATCAGTCCTTCTATATAGATTTACATTCTCGTCGAGTGAAAATCGGGCTGCTTTTGTTCGAAGAGCCCTTGATTCCTTTGGGTCCGTGGGCAGCTTCCCACTTCTCAGATAATCGATGTACTTATTTCTCCAATCCCACGTTAGACTGGTGGAGTTGATCTCAGCGTGTCCTTCTTCAATTACTGATTTGGATAGCTGAACTACGGCCCCGGGGAGGATGTCATCTTCTTCGACGGTCGACCCCAGGTTTGTGAGTGCATCGGCCTCGTTGTTTTGATCTCGATGTATGTTGACCAGAGTCCATTCTTTGAAACGGTTCAATGTGACTTTACGTTTGTCTAAGTATCTTTGCATCCTATCTTCTAGAACCTTGAAGCTCCCATTTACTTTGTTTACTACCATAAGGGAGTCACATTTTTCTTTGATGAATTCTGCTCCTAGACCCTTGGCCAGCTTGAGACCTGCAATCATAGCCTCATACTCGGCCTCGTTATTAGTCAGTTTTGAAGTTTTTATAGATTGTCTAATTAGGCCTCCCGTAGGCGGTTTCAGAACAATGCCAAGCTCGGACTCTTTCATGTTTGAGGCACCCTCGGTGAATAGGGTACATACCCCCGATGAGGTACCCTTTTTTAGCAAGAGTTTTTCTCTACCTCGGGCATGAGGGCAGGCGTAAAGTCGGCCACGGAGTCTGCCAAAATTTGAGACTTGATAGCCGTAAAGTCGGCCTGTCATATCATCGAGGGTAACATGAAAGACTTGATAGACTTGATACCTCGTGTTACCCTCGATGATATAAACTTGGTATCCTGAACTGTACCGGACACATTGACTGGGAGGATGATTTCCCGTTCGTCGTTTCGCTCGTCATGTTAAACCCATTGAGGGCTCGAGAATCGGGTATGATTTGGTCGAGCAGTTCAAGCTGCTCCACTACCCCGATCCGATTATATTGGCCGAGCTACCTGGATCCACGAGCACACGTTTAATTTGAATGTTATTTAAGAGAAAAGAAATTACCAGTGCATCATTATGCAGTTGGGGCAAGGCTTCAATATCTTCTTCTCTGAACACAACAGTTCCTTCAAGTATATAACTTTGAGTTCGCTCTTCTGTTGCGACGGACATTTTGACCCGTTTTAACATGGGTCCTCGCGGGAGATCGGTTTCTCCAATAATCATGTGAATGGTGTGTCGAGGTTCTTCTGGCTCATTCTTCCTGTTCGATTCTCTTTCTTGGAAGTGGTTCTTCGCTCGATCGTCGAGAAATTCTTGAAGATGCCCTTTGTTGATCAATTAGGCCGCTTCTTTTCGAGCGGGAGTTCTCTTCGCTTCATGTCGGTCTTCTCCGTGCACACTTCCATCTGTATGGAGGCTTGTATTGACATGCAGAGTGTTGCGTGATCCCTCGTCGACAGGGATTTGTGCTAGTGCCCCTCCAAGGTTTTGCGGTGGTACACGGCGCCTGAGGCAGCTGCACTGTTCTCTCTATGAAGTTCAATGCCGTTGTTTTCATGTGCATTTACTGAGTTAGACATTTTGACCTGAAATCAAAGATTCTTGGGTAAGAAAAAGTGTGAAGAATAACTTGTGTTTTCAGAAAAATAGCACTAAAAAATCACTATTATTTTTAGTCCCACGGTGGGCACCAAATTGTTTACCTTGAAAATGGTAATTACAATTATATTTGATTTTGTGGTTATAAAAATACATGATTTATTTTTATACTATTTGTTAGGCATTAGATGTTAAGTGTGAGCTAGAAAAATGAGATAATAGCAAAGGGAAATGGTGTTATGCAAACCAAACAGACTTGAGATGAGGTCTCGAGCTGGCCGAAACTGGGCCTCGAGGTCGAGCTAGTGTGCTTGACTGGGGCGATCGATGGGGAAATAACAGTGTAGAGGGCCTCGAGGATAGTCTCTTTATGATCAATAATGAGAAATAACTGAAGAACAATAAATGAAAGCAATAAATCAATGGAGCAATTGTAGAGTATGTTTGAGTTAGAGAGCAGAGAATGTTTTTGTTCTTGTTTTGAATATTCAGTACCTTACAAAATTACAAGGATCCCCTTTATATAAGAGGGGAAATTCCAACGTAGTACATGTACAATTATTACAAAGAAACACATTTGGTACAACGATTTAATGTTCGGTACGGACTTGTACTATCTTTGCAAGCATTGGCAGCTATAATCATGTGCCCTTGGGAATTTCCCTCCTTCTCATGACGGTCTTCGATCTTTACCCTGCCTCGAGGTATACAGATCGCTCGATATCTTTCTTCGAGGAATGCACCTCGGAGTTGGTCTTCAGATTATGCTCCGATCCCATCGAGGCCGGGCTTCGAATGTCATAGTGGAAATCGGGCTCTCCAATTTTTTATCCATATACAATGTGCTAATAAAACTATTTCCTTCACATAAAATCATGCATATTGAGCTTCTGTGTTGGCCGTACAGTGTGCTGACTTCGTAAGTCAATCTATAATGCACTCAAACCTAATCCAAAAGTCCATAGTGATCATTTTCCATTTTCATTCCGAATTATTATATCCTGAGCCAACTCATCGGGTCTTTGATGTTCGACTTTCATCTATCCAAAGTTGTTTAGAGGTGATCAACCCGATCGATGTTCATCTGTTTTTTTACTTGATGTTTGTATACAGTCACAGATGATTGGGTTGTTCAAGCCTTCACTCAGGGGTTGAATGAACGAATTTTGATAGCATCATGTCAACTGAAGCAAAACGTGATCGAATATCCTGCGGTAACCTGGGCCGATGTACATAATCGATACCAATCGAAGATCAAAGTTGAAGATGACCAATTAGGAACTCCTTCCGGTTTCGTATATCCGAAAAGGTCTACAGCCGGAAATCAGAGAGATATCGATAGGGAACCTCAGTCGAACAAACAACGATATCAACCATACATCACAGATCGCAGGAACGGTAGTCCCGGACATAATTCCGCCTGAAACAATCGAAAAAGTGATAGAGGAAAGAGTTCTCGGGGACTTATGTGCAAAAGTGGTTTTGATAAACACGTCGATCCTACAGAGGCACCTCGATTATCGGAGTATAACTTTAATGTCGACGTATCAGGTATAGTATCGGCAATTGGAAGAATCAAAGATACTAGTTTAACCAGACACATACAAGTTGATCCTTCCCAAAGAAATCCCAATCTGATGTGCAAGTATCACGGCACACACGGCCAGAGAACTAAGGATTGTAGGCAACTGAGAGAAGAGGTAGCCTGCTAATTCAACGAGGGTCAACTTCGAGAGTTCTTAAGTGGTCGAGCCAAGAATTATTTTAGAGAAAGAGATGCCAACAGGAAAAATGAACAGGAAGAGCCACAGCATGTGATCCATATGATCGTCGGCGGGGTCGATATTCCACAAGGGCCCATGTTCAAACGCACTAAAGTATCAATTACATAGGAAAAATGGACCCGAGATTATGTGCCAAAAGGAACCATATCATTCAACGATGAAGAAACAGAAGGAATTTCCCAACCCCACAACGATGCTCTGGTAATTTCTATCTTTATGAATAAAGTTCAAGTTAAGCGTATTTTAGTGGATCCAGGTATCTCGGCAACTATAATCCAATCAAGGGTCGTGGAGCAGCTCGGCCTACAAGATAAAATCGTGCCCGCAGCTCGAGTCCTGAATGGTTTCAACATGTCCAGCAAAACAACTAAAGGAGAGATCATTTTACCTATGAACATGTGATGTGCTGGAGAATTTCGGCACATTTAATACCAATTGCTTAGATTTTAGCTCGTTTCAAATGCAATTGTCTGTTATAATTATGTAATTTTGATGTGTTGCAGTGCATGAGGCTTGAGGACCCAAAAACATGGAAATGAAATCAGAAAGCCCCAAAAGAGAAAGAAGAAGACAAAATGCGATCGCAAACTAAACATGCGGACCACAAACTAAACATGCGGACCGCAAAATGCTCAAGGAGACCGCAAACCACAACAGGTTGTTTGGCCAATCCAAGCAAAGTAAATGCGGTCCATTATGCGACCGTATAACAAGTATGCGGGCCGCATAATGGATCGCAAACCTCCAGTAGGAGTTGCTGAGATCAGAAATGTGAAGGCAAGATGTGGTCGCATATCAACAATGCGGACCGCATAATCAGTATGCTATGACTACCTGAAACCTAGGGTTGTGAAGATGCGATGGAATTGAAGAAGAATGCGAACCGCATGTCTGTTATGCGACAGATATGCGGTCGCATAATTGAGCTGGAAGGGTATTTTTGTCTGAAATTGGCCCCGATCTTTAGCCCACTATAAATAGATTTATTAGGGTTTTGTGGGGGCATCTTGTCTGAAAAAAGAGCTACATTCCAAGCATTGAATATTCCCATCTTTTGGAAGTTTTAGAGTGAAGAATCTTGCACTTTTGTAAGCACTATGACATTTAATATTCTCTTCTTTTTGTATTTTAGCATGTGTGGCTAGTTTTAAATACTAAGGTTGTGGACCCTNATATTATACTCTTTCTTTACTTGGAAAAGAGGGTTAGGGTTTGGTAGAAGTAAATATCAAAAACTCGAAGCTTAAAACCTTGTTTAATAGAATCTCTTAGGAATAAGTATATTTTATTTGGCATAAATTGATTATTCTTAATTGCAAATCTTTTATATTTGGAAAAGTATTAAAGAGGAAATACGACTCAACTATTGAAAAATATTGGGTAGTCATTTAGAAATCATTTGCATATCAAAAGGACCTTCCATTAGAAATATATCATATTAACATCGATAGCATTACGTTTCATTAAAATAGACACAACCTTGCTTTAGTTAATCAAATTAATTACAATCTTAGAAAATCATACTTGTTATTATTTCACTCAATTACAACACACTCAATTACAATACTCTTGTTATGCTAACGGAATAGAATCACGATTTAAGTTAAGTTTCACACTATTCAAGTAATCCTTTCATGCCTATTCCATGTGGTATTCGACCCCAACCTAGTTGGGTTATTATATTTGACATCGACCGCTTTACACTATCAAATTTTGGCGTCGTTGCCGGGGAATACGATTTTGAAATTACTAATTAGTGTGCACTTTATTTTACATCTTTTCTATTCCATCAAATTTTTCTTGCTTTGATTAGTGTGCTAGGTAAGAATGGCCGATTATGATAAAGAGGAGAATCCATTTGCGGACATTGAGGAATATCTTGATGATACCAACGCTATCCTTCCTCCACGGGTTGAAGCTGCTACATTCAAAGTAGAGCACGGGTTAATCCTAATGCTTAAGGCAGAAGGATTATTCAGGAACTCTACTCATGATGACCCAACGCAAAACCATAGGAATTTCTTGGGTGTGTGTGCCATGCATAAACAGAACAATGTAACAGACGACGCCCTGAGATTGTGAGTGTTCAAATACTCATTGACTGGAGAAACGAGAAAATGGATTCAAAATCTACCTCCTCAATCTATCACTTCTTGGCCCGAACTTGTCCGTGCCTTCTTGTCCAAGTGGTTCCCACGGAGCAAGAAGTCCGAGCTTAGAGATAAAATCTTCTTCTTCAAACAACTACCAGGAGAACACTTACATGAAGCGTGGGACCGATTCAAGTTATACTTAGTGAGGTCACCGAACCATGGTTTTCCGGATGCTATTTTGATGGAGAAGCTTTACATGGGTTTGGATCCATTTTCCCAGTCCATAGACAAAAACACAGCAGGCGGATCCTTCATTGCCAAATCATTCGCCAGGATTACGCAGATTCTGGATAAAATGGCCAAACACAATCAAGCATGGAACTCTGAAGATGCTAGTGGTGGAATTTCTTATGATACTCCGTCTCTCACCAACATGATCAAAGAAAACCAAGAGAGAGACCAATTGATTGTCGGGCTTTCCACAAACATTGATGTGTTAACCAATATGTTCACGAAAAGTCAGACAAAGAAGTTAAATGTTGTGGAAGATATGCAACCAATGGGGAATCAAGAATTTGAAGAAGCCAACTATGGCCATAATCCTCAAGGTGGGTATCGCCAACAAAATAAATGGAGGCCAAACCCGCAAGGGCAAGGCCAACAAAATTGGCGCAATGATCAAGGTGAGTCGAGTCAAGGTAATTGGAACAACAACAATAACAACTATGCCAACCAGAGTTCCAACCTCTATGTTCCACCAAAGGGGCACTATTCTAACTCCTCGCACTACAAGGATGGTCCTTCAAATGAATCTAAGTTGGAAGGAATGCTTGAAAAGATCTTGCAAAATCAAGAGAGAGGTGATGCTACAATGACGAACATGTCCGAAATAGTGGGAGTCACATACCTCCTCTATACAAAATCTTGAAATGCAAATGCGATACTTGTAAAGAGAGGAAAATCCAAACCTCAAAGGTACCCTTCCAAGTGATACAATTGTCAACCCAAAAGGGAATGTGAGTGGTCCATCTTCTCATTGCATGGTTATTACTACTAGAAGAGGGAAAGTACTTCAAGATGAAAATGAACAAGTAGTTGAAGTAGATGATCTTGATCAAGAAGTGGAGGCACGAGTTGAAATGCCGATTGTTGTTGATAGTGAGAAGCCCTCCCAAGAGGTGAAAGTTCAAAAAGCAAGGCACGAAGAGGTAAGGGAAAAGGTGGAGGAGACCCCAAAAGCTCCTCCACCAATTCCTCAACCTACTCCTCCATTCCCTCAAAGGCTTGCAAGAAAGGTAGATGATAGCAAGTTCAAGAAGTTTTATGATATTTTGAAGCAATTGTCGGTGAACATCCCATTCTTGGAGGCTTTCCAAGATATGCCGGTATTTGCCAAATACTTAAAGGAATTGATGACCATGAAGAGATCTACCAAGAATGAAGTGTTTAGTATGACTCATCGGGTTAGTTATATTATTTCTACGACAACCGTCGAGAAAAAGGAAGACCTGGGAGTATTCACCATACCATGTACAATTGAGTTGAGAGATTTTGCAAGGGCACTTTGTGATTATGGGGCTAGAATCAACTTGATGCCTCTTGCTATTTACAAGCAAGCGGGATTGGCTTTTCCAATACCTACGAGTATGAGATTGAAAATTACCGACCGTACAATCAAGAGACCCGTGAATATTGTTGATAATGTCCTAGTGAAAGGGGAAGTTCCTTCTCCCTGCCGACTTTGTTATCCTTGATTGTGCGGTTGACAAGGAAATTCCTATCATATTGGGGAGACCATTCCTTTCCACGGGAAGAGCTTTGATGGACTTGGAACGAAATGAAATCAAGTTCTGAGTGAATGATGAGGAAGTCACCTTCCAAGCTAGTAAGGGTTTGAAGTTGCCGAATGCGTATCAAGGGATCTCGGTCATAGATGTTGTTGATGAGGTCGAGGATGCTAGTGACATGAAGATGGATGAGGAGTGCCTCGGTGACGCCTTGGCGGCCATATTGATAAATTTTGATGGTGAGGACATGAAGGGGTATGTGGAAGCCGTGAATGCTTTAGAAGGACGTGGGTCCTACACTTATGCACTGAAGAAGATCTCTCTTGACTTAGAGAATAGAGTCACTCCTCCCGCAAATCCTTCCATCATTGATCTGCCACAACTTGAGCTCAAGCCACTTCCATCACGTTTGAGGTATAAATTTCTTGGCTCTAATGATACTTTACCCGTAATTGTTTCCTCTTTGTTGGATGCTGTGCAGGTACTAAATTGTTGAATTTCTTGGGGAACACCGACAAGCAATTGGATGGACAATAGCGGACATCCGAGGAATTCCCTACGGAATTTGTGAGCATAAAATCCAATTGGAGGAAGGAAAGCCGAGTGTTGAACACCAAAAGAGATTTAATCCATCGATGCAAGAGGTGGTCAAGAAGGATATAATCAAGTGGTAGGATGCCGGGGTGGTCTACCCCATCGCGTATAGTTCTTGGGTGAGCCCGGTGCGATGTGTGCCAAAGAAGGGAGGCATGACAATAATCCACAATGATAAGAATGAGCTCATCCCAACAAGGATGGTCACCGGGTGGAAAGTGTGTATGGACTACCTGAAGCTTAACAGTGCCACGTGCAAAGACCATTTCCCTATGCCTTTTATTGATCAAATGCTTGATAGGCTAGCAGGAAGGTCATTCTATTGCTTCCTTGATGGATATTCCGGATACAACCAAATCAACATAGCATTGGAGGACCGAGAAAATACAACTTCACTTGCCCATATGGAACTTTTTCTTTTAGCTAGATGCCGTTTGGATTATGCAACGCTCCAGCTACCTTCCAAAGGTGTATGATGTATATATTCTCGGACATGGTGGAGGATTTCCTAGAGGTTTTCATGGATGACTTTTGGGTGGTCGGTGACTCTTTTGAGCATTGTCGTGACAATCTTAGGCAAGTGCTCAAAAGATGTAAGGAAATCAACCTTGTGCTAAATTGGGAGAAATGCCACTTCATGATGGATGAAGGAATTTTCTTGGGCCACAAAATTCAAAACATGGCATAGAGGTTGACCGAGAAAAAATTGAAATCATCTCCAAACTTCCTCCACCAACCTCGGTAAAAGGTGTCCGAAGCTTTTTGGGGCATGCCGGATTCTATTGGCGCTTTATCAAGGACTTCTCAAAAATTGCAAATCCCACGTGCAAGCTCCTTGAAAAAGATTCCAAGTTTGTGTTTGATGAAAAGTGCCTTAAGGCATTTGAGGAACTAAAAGAAGCTCACCACGGCACCCATTATTGTCACACCGGATTGGTCTCTTCCATTTGAACTCATGTTGACGCCAGTGGTGTAGCTATTGGAGCAGTGATTGGACAAAGGCATAACAAGGTTATCTATACTATCTATTATGCAAGAAAGACGCTCAATGGTGCTCAAGTGAACTATACTGTGACAGAGCAAGAACTTCTTGCCATTGTATATGCCTTTGAAAAATTTCGAGCTTATTTGTTGGGGTCTTAAGTGGTGGTTTACACTGATCATGCTTCTCTTCTCTATCTCATGGCGAAGAAAGATGCCAAACCAAGACTAATCCGATGGGTCCTCTTATTGCAAGAATTTGAACTTGAGGTCAAGGATCGCAAAGGCACAGACAATCAAGTGGCGGATCATTTATCTAGGCTCGAAGAAGACAGCAGACCGAAGGAGAATATTGACATTAATGATGCCTTTCCTGATGAACACATATTGGCATTTTCTTCTTCATCTACTCCTTGGTACGCTGATATTGCTAACTACTTGGTTAGCGACCTCATTCCGGATGGATTGGAAGCTTATCAGAAGAAAAAGTTTTTGAGAGAGTGTCGGCAGTACTAGTGGGAAGAACCATTCATGTTCTGCATTTGTGCTGATAACATCATTAGGCGGTGTGTTCTAGAAGAGGAGATTATGCCAATTCTAAAGGCATGTCATGACTCACCGGTTGGGGGTCATCATGGGGGAAATCGAACGGCGGCGAAGGTACTTGAATGTGGCTATTATTTGCGTCGATTTACCATGATGCCAATCAAATGGTCAAGGCTTGTGACCAATGTCAAAGAAAATGATCAATATCTAAGAGGCATGAGATGCCGATGCACTTTGTGATGGAGGTCGAGATCTTTGATGTGTGGGGAATCGATTTTATGGGTCCCTTTGTGAGATCGTGTGGTATGAAATACATCTTGGTGGTTGTGGACTATGTTTCCAAGTGGGTTGAAGCAATCTCCTTGCCGAACAATGAGGCAAGGAGTGTGACCGCATTTTTAAAGAAAAACATATTCACACGGTTTGGCACTCCTAGATCCATTCTTAGAGATGGTGGATCTCATTTCTGTAACAAGTCTTTCACGGGGCTATTGGAGAAATATGGCATCAAGCATAAGGTGGCCACACCTTATCATCCTCAGTAAAGTGGCCAAGTTGAAGTTTCCAACGTGGAGATAAAGAATATTCTAGCAAAAATTGTTAATGCAAACAGGACTGGTCAAGGAAGCTAGATGATGTGTTGTTGGCATATCGCACAACGCACAAGACCCCTATTGGCACTTCTTCATAATAGTTAGTATTTGGCAAGGCATGTCATCTACCCGTAGATCTGGAACATAAAGCCATGTGGGCTTTAAAAAGGTTGAACCTGGACTGGGCCGAAGCTACAAATTTGAGGTTAACACAACTCAATGAAATAGAAGAATTCCATTTCCATGCATATAAGAGTGCAGCGGTGTACAAAGAAAGGATGAAGTTCGTCCATGACAAGAAGATCTTGAAGAGGGAGTTCAAGTCGGGTGACTTGGTTTTTCTTTTCAATTCAAGTCTCAAGTTGTTTCCGAGCAAACTCAAATTGAAGTGGTCCGGTCCATTCAAAGTGGTAAATGTTTCCCCTTTTGGAGCTGTGCAGTTAGAATCGGAGGATGGACTCCGAACCTTCAAAGTAAATGGCCAGCGAGTCAAGCACTACTTGGGCACAGATGGAGAAAAACACTTGGTGGAACAATTGGCTCTCAACGATGATCCATGCCCGACCAATGAGTAATCCCAAAGAGGGCCAACTTTGTCGTGCTGCGACGTTAAATCAAGCGCTTCATGGGAGGCAACCCATGTTTGGTAACATCCTTTTTGCCCTTTTATTTTTATTTTTGTCAGATAGATTAAATTGTACAAATTGAAGTGTGTAGAGTGCAGGTGGTCCAAAAGGTCATGACACAGGGTGAAAATCCTAATAAACTGGAAGAAAAATCATCCTGGGAAGTTTGCTACAACTATGTGGTCACATTTTGATTATGCGGACTACATAGTGATCGCAGACCTGGAAAGTTAGTTGGGAAAAAATTTGTGAGCAAATATGCAGTGAAGGGGTTCACTTTGCGGTCCGCATATCACTTATGCGACCGTAAAAGTGCATCGCATCATGAGAGTAAGTGACCTGAGCTGAAACTACAACATAACACTTATGCGGTTGCATAATGTGTTATGTGGTCACTTACCCGTCGCATTTTCATCAGGTGTAAACCATAACCCCCTTCGCATAAACCCCTTCTCTCTTGCACACTAGCATTCATACTCAAACTTTGCACTAAAACAAAACAAACAAAAAAGAGAAAATAACGACTAACCCAGAAGTAGACAATTGAACATCGATTCAACTGCTCAATTTCACCTCCTTCATAGCATCTTCTCCTAATTCGTCTACATCTGGTATGTTCTTCCTCCCCCACATCTTCTCTGTTATTCTTAGTTTTTAGTTTTGTCTTGTGTTGTTCTCATCACGTTTTTTTTTTTTTTCTCTTTTTTCCTTGGGGTCATGTGCTCGTAATGTAGATTCTTGCATGTTAAATTAAGTTTGAACTTGTTTGGTAATGAATTGGGTAGCACCGTTGTTAAGGTTACACAAAAAATTTGGGGACGATGACTTTTGCGGCCTGCTGAGTCGATTTGCGGTCCGTAAAGTGGCCGAAAATGAAACCCCAGATGGTCTACTTTAATGACAAAATATGGAGGCTTTTTCGATCACATAAGCAATATGGGGACCGCAAAGCCACCGCAAATCTGCACAGTGTGTGGCCTAATTTAGAATGTTGTTTGCGACTGGTTTGCGATCGCAAATCCATCTTTGCGGTGGGTTTTGCGATTGCATATTCTAATGACTATCATACGTTCGCAGTTTTGCGATGGTTATGCGAACCGCATAGTGGGTATACGATCGCATAACCCATCGTATAACTAAATTCCTTCTGCAGACATACAATTTTGCGACAGGTTTGCGGTCCGCATAGTGGTTATGCGACCGCATAACCCATCGCATTTTCTGATTCCTTTGCAAAATTTATCTCTTATGTATGCTATGTCGCTCACACTCAAGTTCTTGCAGAATTAGCTCCCAGTAAATCTATTGCTACTCGCTCCCCATCCGCTTGTGGACCAAAAAAGGGCTTCCACCGGCCAACATGCATAACAAACCAAGCGTCCGCAAACGGAAACATCCCACTCTGCTACTGAACAACTCTCTCAGTCTGATGATGAGGAGACCTTGCCGTCCGTAGACTTACAGGCTGAGGCAAGAAGAAAAAAGGGGGAGGATCTACAGCTCCGTTTTGGGGTCACCAGCTCTATGACTCTGTATAAAGTCGGGCTTAACAAACGGAAGATCCTGGAAGAGAAACAATTGAGCTTGAACGGGTTACAGGAGCACTACCCCCCACATAATGTAGAACATTAAGTCAAGGAACTGGGAATGCTTCACAGAGGTCCCGGATGTATTAATGAAACACTGGTGCGAGAATTTTACGCGTCCTATGGGACTTCCTGAACACCTCATCACAAGCGCAACAAGGTATTCTGTGAAACAGCCTTGGTTCGAGGGAAGCATGTGCTTTGTGACAAGGGCACAATAAATGATTTGTATTTTCCGAGTTGGAGATCGGGCACAGCTGAGTACGATGCCAAACTAGCCAACAAGGATAGTGAGCGTGCCTGGATAGACTCAGTGATCGCCAAGGGGACCCCAGCTTGGATTGACCCTGCCCATAAAATTTTCAAGGAATATCTCACACGGGAGGGTCGGTACTGGCTCATATTTGTCACCTCTTGTCTGATACCGTTCAGGAATGAAACCAATATAAACAGTGAGAAATCACTTCTCATTGCATGCATTATGACTGGTATCAAGATTGATGTGGGTGATATTATCTTCCGAGAGTTATGGGTCAGAGCCAATCAGATAGCCATGTCAGTTCCATTCCCGTACTTGAACACAGCCCTCTGTAAGGTTGTGGATGTCCCTTCATTTCCACACCATGACAATGTGGTGGAAGCACTGAAGGATATTGATATCACGCGCATTAGTGGCGCAGTGCCACAGGAGGATGCTGCTCCTGCAGAGATTCAGATCCCCATTCCAGCTGGCACAGACATTGCAGAGTCCCAGACACATGCCTCTCCTCAAGCCACATGGCATCCACAGCCACTCCACAGACCACTCCACAGGACACCATTGCACAACCTTCAGTCGCATTGCCAGCTCTTTCGAAGCTAGGTCTCTTAGCTAAGCATACAAATACTAAGGTAGAACGGCTTCTGAAGGACCTCCCCACACTTATCAGGCAGGCATTGACTCCCATCCAATCTTCAGTGACTGCACTCCAACAGTAGCATAGATCTTATGAGGATCGCCTGAAGCAGATTGAGGTGAGGCTGGAAACAGTTGAGCGGGGTGAGGTTGGAGGCCTGCTGATCACGCTCAACTATGTCTAATAAAAGACTAAGCGGGCGTTGCAAATATAATCCGGGGTATTATGCCCAGAGTCGATCCCACAGGGAATTTACGTATCAAGCAAGCTGTTAGAATACTCAACTGTCACTTGA
>ML380171.1:15144-44827 GCA_005239525.1 Nicotiana knightiana
GGCTCTGTCGCCCGGCTATCGCCCGGGTGTCTCCTTTCGCGTATTTTTCGACGTATTTGCATCCCTGTAGCTCTGTTTCCATCTCCAATTCACCTGCACATGAAATAAACTCCATTAAGCACATAACAAGTGTATTTTTATCATTAATTCACCTCAAATGTAAGGTATAACATGTTAACTTATGCAATTTAGTCTCGCATCCCCTGCCAAAGCCCTGTACAGATGTTGATAAACTAAAGGGTGAGCTCCACAAAATGCAAAATCTAGAGTTCGATCTATCTTCCTTCATTCCAAAGGAAGGAGAGCAAGGAGCTGACACGTCCATTGCTGGACTAGATCTTGATTTCACTACCCTGATGACAACTCCCGAGCCACAGACTATCGAAGCTTCCCAGACTCTAACTCCCCTTACACCCATTGACATCCCTTCTGGGGAAGATTTCGGACACACTACAGAGTCCGAGGATGGGGAGACAGATGAGGAGGAAAATGATGAGGAAGCATTGTCTGAGGAGGATGAAGGTCCTCAGGATAAAGGTAAATAGGTTGTTGTCACTACAGCTGCAGAAGAAGAAGCAGTTATATAGAAGGAGATCGCGCACTCGCTAGCAGATATAGTCGCCCAAGCCAATCCATCGACCACTCAGCTATCATCGGGTGAGGCTAGCAACTCACGGGCCCTAATTCCATCATCAGGGCAGTTGGAGACCCCTCCTCCATCAGTGGAGGCCACCCCTCAGGCTGAGATCCCATCAGCCACAACTTCAGTACCACAGGGTGACCCCACTGCAGTTTAGCTTGATTCAGCTTCCCATAGTGCTTAGTGTGCCCCAGGGAGCCTCTCAACTCTGTTTTCAATTTCTTATGCATTGGGGACAATGCATGCTTTTCAGTTGGGGGCGAAATCCTTGTATATATATTTTTTGTTTTGTTGTACTGTTGTGATCTCTGTATATATAAACAAAAACAATATATATAGTTGTATGCATAACGTCCTTAGTAGTTAGTAATGAATTCCCCTTGGTTTTTCGTTGTCGGGTTCTTTTCCAAGGGCGTAATAGTAGAACCATGGCAGTAGTATGAAACATTTTGACCGGTTTGGTGTAATTGTATAGTTTGAAGCATGTATGTCTGTAAATAGATTGTACCCTTCAGTGAATATATATAAAAAATATGGTTAATCATTTTTGTGAGCTTGAGGCTTGCTCTTTGACTTTATGTTTACTTAGAATTGTACATATAATATGATGAAAGCTTTGAGCTGCCAAGTGTTGATTCGAGAGCTAAAACTATGTTGAATGAAACAGTTCATGTGCCATGTGTGTTAGTATTTGCATAAATAATTCTTGTGTTTACTTCTATCAACTAGAACTTGCCCAGTTGGTCTTTCAATTCTAATGATAATTACGTTTGGTTGGACAAATGACCTTAGGAAGTCTTTGTGTTATTTGAAAACCCATTTAGCCTTTCAAGCTACCCATTGTATAAATATTATCACTAGTTACCCCATTTGACCCTTTAACCTTTTCTTGGGCACCTCATTACAAACCTTTCCCTTTTTGTAAAATAATTCCTTCTTTGAACTCGTCCCTCCTTGAACAAGTGAGAATGAGGCTAAAAGACTAAGTTGGGGATGTGTTGTCAACTGGAAATTGATAAGGTTGTATATTGAGTGTAGGACCATAAACCTCAAAGTGTTCATGTGAAGTTAATCAAGCTCCAAAAAAAAAATATACAACAAAAAAAAAGAAAAAAAAAGAGGAGATATATGTATGCATGTAAATATGGAGCCTTGAAGAAAATTAGAGAGGTATTTAAGGTGGTTCTATGTTGGTAACTAGATACCAATGAGGGATGTGTGGGTTGAAAAGAAACAAAAGGAAACAAGAAAGAATAATGTGAGTAGTGTTCAAGGAGGGTATAGTCACTTGTATCCCAAATATTTATACGACCCCTCCCTAAACCTACATTACAAGCTTAAAAAGTCCTTATGGGATCTCCAACCGAACGTTCTTAGAATAAGCGGCGAATTAAAATAAGGGCAAGCTGGCATGATATGTAGTAACACTTGAAATTCGTTGTGAGAGTGAGTGTTCTTGTGAATTTTTCCCGTGTGATGTCATTGTAAATATTGTGATTTTGGGACCTTCTTTCTAGTGAGGGCACATGAACTGCGAGGTTTAACAGAAGTTGATTTCTTGAAGTCAAATGCAAGTGCACTTAGCTGAGAGTAACGTTATGTCAAATTGGCCGAGGCTCAAAGTTCACAAGTTGATTAGCTTCTTTATAAATAATAACGGTTGTTCAGGAAGGGTATATAAATGAAAGTGCATGCTTGTAAAACGGATGATTAAAACCGTCCAGGGTCACTATTGTTCCATATCGTTTAGTTGGAGTCTAGAATAGGATAGTGTTGTTTTAGTTGCTTGAGGACAAGCAAGAGTTTAAGTTGGGGGTGTTGATGTGACGGAGAATTTCGGCATATTTAATACCAATTTCTTAGATTTTAGCTCGTTTCAAATGCAATTGACAGTTATACTTATGTAATTTTGATGTGTTGCAGTGCATGAGGCTTGAGGACCCAAAATATGGAAATGAAATCAGAAAGCCGCAAAAGAGCAAGAAGAAGAAAAACTGCGATCGCAAACTAAACATGCGGACCGCAAACTAAACATGCGGACCGCAAAATGCTCAAGGAGACCGCAAACCACAAAAGATTGTTTGGCCAATCCAAGAGAAGGAAATGCGGTCCATTATGCGACCGCATAACAAGTATGCGGGCCGCATAATGGATCGCAAAGCTCCAGTAGGAGTTGCTGAGATCAGAAATGTGATGGCAAGATGCGGCCGCATATCAACAATGCGGACCACACAATCAATATGCGATGACTACCTGAAACCTAGGGTTGTGAAGATGCGATGGAATTTAAGAATAATGCGAACCACATGTCTTTTATGCGACAGATATGGGGTCGCATAATTGAGCTGGAATGGTATTTTAGTCCGAAATTGGCCCCGATCTTTATCCCACTATAAATAGATTTATTAAGATTTTGTGGGGGCATCTTGTCTGAAAAAGAAGCTACATTCCAAGCATTGAATATTCCCATCTTTTGGAAGTTTTAGAGTGAAGAATCTTGCACTTTTGTAAGCACTATGACATTTAATATTCTCTTCTTTTTGTATTTTAGCATGTGTGGCTAGTTTTAAATAGTAAGGTTGTGGACCCTAAATGGGTGTAATGTTAATGGATGTTTACCATTGAATATATATATATATATATATATATATATGTATATATATATATATATAATGGTTGGTTGATATATATATTTATTTCTCATTCTTCATTTATTGTTGGTGATTTCAAACATTAACAAGTGCCATTATACTCTTTCTTTACTTGAAAAAGTGGGTTAAGGTTTGGTAGAAGTAAATATCAAAAACTCGAAGCTTTAAACCTTGTTTAATAGAATCGCTTAGGNAGGAAACAAGAAAGAATAATGTGAGTAGTGTTCAAGGAGGGTATAGTCACTTGTATCCCAAATATTTATACGACCCCTCCCTAAACCTACATTACAAGCTTAAAAAGTCCTTATGGGATCTCCAACCGAACGTTCTTAGAATAAGCGGCGAATTAAAATAAGGGCAAGCTGGCATGATATGTAGTAACACTTGAAATTCGTTGTGAGAGTGAGTGTTCTTGTGAATTTTTCCCGTGTGATGTCATTGTAAATATTGTGATTTTGGGACCTTCTTTCTAGTGAGGGCACATGAACTGCGAGGTTTAACAGAAGTTGATTTCTTGAAGTCAAATGCAAGTGCACTTAGCTGAGAGTAACGTTATGTCAAATTGGCCGAGGCTCAAAGTTCACAAGTTGATTAGCTTCTTTATAAATAATAACGGTTGTTCAGGAAGGGTATATAAATGAAAGTGCATGCTTGTAAAACGGATGATTAAAACCGTCCAGGGTCACTATTGTTCCATATCGTTTAGTTGGAGTCTAGAATAGGATAGTGTTGTTTTAGTTGCTTGAGGACNATTACAATCTTATAAAACCATACTTGTTATTATTTCACTCAATTACAACACACTCAATTACAATACTCTTGTTACGCTAACGGAATAGAATCATGATTTAAGTTAAGCTTCACACTATTCAAGTAATCCTTTCACGCCTATTCCCTGTTGGATTCGACCCCAACCAAGTTGGGTTATTATATTTTACATCGACCTCTTTACACTATTTTAAGGTGTAATTTGAGTGTATCAACATGGATGGAACTATTCAAGAAACCAAGTTCCATGTAATCGAGGGCAACATGAGGTAACAACGCCCTACTCGGGAGGCCTTGGATTCACAATATGAGGGCAGTCCCTTCGACTCTCCACCAAATGATGAAACTCCCGACACCGGACGGGGTGAAAAAAGTATATGGGGAGCAGCATGCTGCGAAGGAAATGTTCACGGTCGATGAGGTAATACCAATATCGGCACTATCGATGTCAAAGGGATCGGAAGTCAAAGGAAAACATGAGGCCAAATAGCAACCATAGCCACTAGTCTCGACTGAATCGGAGAAGCAAGGAATGGAATAATAAGACGACGATTATTGGGTTCCTAGATCCTTGGTTATTCCTGAATATTCTGGTGCCACCAAATCAACAGTCGAAGAGTTGGAACAGGTTATATTGATCGAGTACCTGTCCGAACGAAATGTATACCTAGGTACGGGATTAACCCCCGAACTTAGGAAGAAACTCATTAAATTTCTTATTGATAACATGGATTTTTTTTCTTGGTCCCACTTAGACATGACAAGGATCCTGCCAGAAATAACAACACGTCGATTGAGTCTGGACCCGAAGTTCAGGCCAGTTAAACAAAAGAGAAGGCCCCGGTACAAAGTAAAACATGCATTCATCAAGGACGAGGTAACTAAACTTCTCAAAATAGGATCCATTCGGGAAATATCCTAAATGGTTAGCAAATGTAGTCGTAGTCCCTAAAAAAGGGAACAAACTCAGGATGTGTGTAGATTATAAAGATTTAAACAAGGCATGCACAAGGCATGCCCCAAAGACTCATTTCCTATGCCTAACATCGATCGCATGATCGATGCCACAGCCGGCCACGAGACCCTTAGTTTTCTCGACGCCTACTCCGGGTACAATAAAATTCAAATGAACCCGGAGGACCAGAAAAAGACTTCATTCATCACTAAGTATGGCACATATTGCTATAACGTAATGCCTTTTGGGCTAAAAAATGTTGGTGCTACCTACGTCGGCCTAGTAAATAAAATGTTCGAAGAACAAATAAGTAAGTAAATGGAAGTATATATTGATGATATGTTAGTTAAGTCCCTGCATGCAGAGGACCATTTGATACATTTTTAGGAAACATTCAAGATACTGAAAAAATACAACATGAAGCTCAACCCCGAGAAGTGTGCTTTCGGGGTCAGTTCAGGCAAGTTCCTCGGCTTTATGGTGTCAAATCTGGGGATCGAGATCAACCCCGATAAAATCAAGGCTATCAAAGACATCACAGTTGTAGACAATGTTAAAATCGTGCAAAGGCTGATAGGGCGAATAGCAACCTTAGGTCGATTCATCTCAAGATCGTCAGATCGGAGTCATAGGTTCTTCTCACTACTCAAAAAGAAGAACAATTTTTCCTGGACCCCGGAATGTCAGTAGGAGTTAGAAGAATTAAAACGATACCTCTCGATCCCACTATTTCTTCATACTCCAAAGGTAGATGAAAATCTACACTTATACTTAGCGATCTCAAAAATCGCCGTAAGTGGTGTCCTAGTCCGAGAAGAGCAAGGAACGCAATTTTTCATTTATTATGTCAGTCGAACCTTAGGCGAGGCCGAAACCCGGTATCCGCACTTAGAAAAATTGACACTTGCCCTAATAAGTGCCTTTAGGAAGTTAAAACTGTATTTTCAATGTCACCCAATATGTGTGATAACCACTTACCCTCTTCGTAGTGTTTTACATAAGCCTGAGTTATCGGGCCATTTGGACAAATGGGCCGTCGAACTCAGTGGGTATGATATCGAATATCTACCCTGAACAACCATCAAGTCCCAAATTTAAGTAGACTTCGCGGCCGACTTCATGCCAGCCCTCGTACCCGAAGTCGAAAAAGAACTTCTGATAAATCCGGGTACATCATCGGGGGTATGCACCCTTTTTACAGATGATGCTTCGAATGTGAAAGGGTCCGGGCTAGGCATCATTTTGAAGCCTCCCACGGGAAACACAATTAGGAAATCTATAAAAACTTCTAAATTGACTAACAATGAGGATGAGTGCGAGGCCATGATTGCAGGTCTCGAACTAGCTAAGAGATTGGGAGCAGAGGTCATCGAAGCCTAATGCGACTCCCTACTGGTGGTAAACCAACCAAATAGAACCTTCGAGGTTCGAGAGGATAGAATGCAAAGGTATTTGGATAAATTGCAGGTGACATTACATTGTTTTAAGGAATGGACTTTGCAGCATGTACCTCGAGAACAGAACAGTGAGGCCGATGCCCTTGCGAATATGTGATCATCAGTCGAGGACGACAAAATCCATTCGAGGACTGTCGTTCAACTCTCGAAGTCAGTGGTCGAAGAAGGCCACGCTGAAATAAACTCCACGAGCCTAACCTGGGATTGGAAGAATAAACATATTGAGTATTTGAAAAAAGGAAAGCTCCCGTCAGACCCTAAGGAGTCAAGGACTCTACGAACAAAAGCTACTTGATTCACATCGGCTGAGGATGGAACATTGTACAGGAGGATGTTCGGTGGACTGTTAGCAGTATTCCTGGTACTGGGAGACACCGATTATGTCCTACGAGAAGTTCACGAGGGTACTTGCGGGAACCACTATGGTGCTGAATCATTAGTTCACAAAATCATCAGAGCATGGTACTATTGGGCCAATATGGAAAAAGACATTAAAGAATTTGTTCGAAAATGTCATAAGTGTCAATGCACCAATGATCCACCATCCCGGAGAGAAACTTCATTCAGTCCTATCCCCATGGACATTTATGAAATGGGGATGGATATCGTCGGCCCTCTGCCAGTTTATGATGGCTATTTATCTAAATGGGTTGAAGAATAGCCCTTCGAGAAATTCTGAGAAAAAGAAGTTATAGACTTCATTTGGGATCACATCATATGCCGATTCGGGATACCTGCCGAGATTATATGCGATAATGGAAAACAAATCATCGGCAGCAAACTAACAAAGTTTCTCGAAGATCACAAAATAAAGAGGATCTTATCAAGACCTTATCATCTCAGCAGAAACGGATAGGACGAATCGATAAACAAGACCATCATTCAAAATCTAAAAAAGAGATTGAATGACGCCAAGGGAAAATGTAGAGAAATTCTACCCAAAGTCCTTTAGGCATATCGAACAACATCAAAGTCCAGTACGGGGGCAACACCATTCTCCTTAGTATATGGCATTGAAGCCTTGATCCCGGTCGAAGTCGGGGAACCCAACACCAGATTTTGATACACAACGGAAGAGTCGAATCACGAGGCTATGGGTACGAGCCTCGAACTACTAGATGAAAAACGAGAAGCCGCCCTCGTTCGAATGACCGCGCAAAAACAATGCATTGAAAGGTATTATAATCGAAGGACCAACCTTCGCCACTTCAGAATCAGGGACCTAGTTCTGAGAAATGTCACCCCCAACACTCGAGACCCTAACGAAGGAAAACTCGGCCTAAATTGGGAAAGACCGTATCAACTCCTCGATATCGTCGGAAAGGGATCATACAAGCTTGGCACGATAGACGGTGAGAAACTACCAAATAATTGGAACATCTCACTCCTCAAACGATATTATTGTTATGGTATGACCTCCTTTTTTCATTTACATTTTACACTAACTTATTTTCAGGTGTTCGAGCAAAGGTATCGAAGTCCTCTTCAAGCAGGAAGATATTAGAATCTTAAAGCACGTGTTGCACTCTTTTTCCCTTTGACTGATTTTTATTCCAAATGAGTTTTTCCAACAAGGTTTTTAACGAGGCAACCATTGTTCATGCTGATTCAGAGTATCCGAGATTTCTTTACAATCAACCTCGAATACTGGGAGCATCACCCTCGGGTATTATATTTTCAAGAAAAATACTTCATGTCAACAGGGTCTCGATAGGAAAACTTTGTAACGGTCCAAACGGTCGAATGAACCGTGTCCGTATAGATTACTCGAGACCTAATAGAAAAACATGTACGATGTATGAACTATTGAAAGAATTAATTTTTCCTTGCCAGATGCCTTGTGCCTTAATGAAAATTTCTACTTTACAAGTTCCATACTATGATTTCTTGTGAAAACTGGCTCAAGGGCTGAGTACAACTACACCTCGAATGATCAACCCCATACTCGGGGACTGCCATCAAAAATCAACATGTTCGAACTATCAAACTTCAAAAACGTAAGACCTCAAATAGGCAACCCTCGATTTTATAAGCCAAAGGCCACCATACTCGGGGATTAACACTTTGAATAAGTTCGAAGTGTTATTAGGAAAGTAATCCCAAGAGGCATACCCAAAGGCTACAGCCAAACTAACACGGCTTAGAGACGTCCGAATTCCGCTATAAAAATAGGCATTCGAATTCTTTCGAAAGCCGATTAAAAAAGACTACCCTTGGCAAAATAATCAAAGGGCTTCGATAATATCAGCCCTCAAAAAACCTTAAAAGGTATCTGATGGGTTTATAGCACCTTAGCTTTATATTTTGATGATCTAACAAACTTACTGTCAAAGAACCAGATAAGGAATCTGATACATACTTGGTACACAACTCAATCAACAGACTCAAGCTAATGGGGGTTGCTATGATTTCAGAAGATAAATAATCAACGCAGTGACCTGATCCCCTTGGGTTTCCCTGACAACAGTACGAAGTCAACTCTCTACAGCTAGAAAGTGACTGCCTACACTGTACACGCAAACAGTGCAGCACAGTGCAACAGTCACTTCTCATTGGGAAGGACCTTGTACCAACCAAGTGATTACATCATTAAAGTGATGTCATACAAGTTGTATTAACAATAAGCATTACAACAAAACATCACTTGAACACTTGTGAATTCACCCAAGCACTCCAAGATCTGATAATCAAGCATTCAAGTCACAAGTGCATCAAGAACAATGTACAACATTACTACCGACTAGTTCCTACAACAAGTCTCTTGTATGTCGTTAATTGAGTTATAACTTTGTATTTGTTCTTCATTGTAATTCCTACTTAGCTTATCTAGAAGCATCAATTAGGAACCCTTTGTAAACCATATACCTTTAGTGTTTGTGTTGTGACTAGAGTAGTCATGAGTTGAAGTCTTTGTAATAGGTGTATTGCAAAGTGGCTTGTAATAGGTGTATTACAAGTTAGTGAGGAATTAAGAGTTTAATTCCTAGGTTGCATATGTTTTAATCTAAATATTGCTCATGGTGAATTTGAAATCCTACCAGTTAGGTCGTGGTTTTTTTATCCTCTTGAGCAGGGATTTTTCCACGTAAAATTCCTATGTCGTTTACTTACTGTTGCATTAGCATGTTCTGTGGAAACTGTTATAGGACCAGGTCTCTATACAGTTTGGTGGACTCATATATACTACAGTATCGAATTGTTTAAATACAAATTTGTGCTAAGGCATAAAAAGCAAAGGGTTTTGATCAATATTAAACCCTCAAAAAATCCAATAGGTAAAAAATTCATGCTAAGGCATAACAAAATTCCTATATATAAGAATCTCTAAGCTGAAAAGGGGAAAAATCCATTCTTTCAAGACCATATTAGCCCGATTCAAAGAGCCTAGTTTGAGTTCGAGAATCCATTCTCACACAATTCAAACCTAAGGATTTTACTACTTCGAGTTCAAATAAAAACTCACTCGACTACAGTTTGAGAATCTGTTCTCACTTAATTAAAACCTAAGGGTTTTACTACTTCGAGTTCAAATAAAAACTCACTCGACTACAGTTCGAGAATCCATTCTCATTCAATTCAAACCTAAGGGTTCTATTACTTTGAGTTCGAGTAAACTCACTCGACTATGAAGGCAGTGTTAGTCTGGCTTCGGCCAAGTTTCCCAAAATTCGAAGTCTTAAACATATTATTCACAAAGCATAAAGTATGTTAAAATTTCACAAGGCACAAAGTAGATTTGAAATTATCACAAGGAAAAAATTGAGACGGAGTTCAAGAAAGGAAATATTCTTATATATATTTGAATAAAGGTATTTACAAAGGACCGACAAGGGTCCTACACAAAAGGAAAGAAAAAAATAAAAGAGCTCTAGCTATGCTTGGGGGTGACTCCCTCCTCGGGGGAAGCATCCTCCTCGGGCCCCTCACCATTATCGGACCCGCTCTTGCTACCTTCATCGTCGTCATCGTCGTCGGAAGAGGCCAATAGCCTAGCATCGGCTTCATGCATCTTTGCCTGATCTATCTCCTCAGAAAGGTCAAAACCTCGGGCATGAATCTCCTCGAGAGTCTCTCTCCGAGATTGGCATTTTTCTAGATCAGCAATCCATTGTGCTCGATCGGTAGCCTCCCTCAGCTGTGATTGAGCAGCCTCGGCATCAGCCATATATATGGCTACCGATTTTTCAGCCTAGGCCTTTGCTTTTTCGTCCTCAGCTTGGGCCTTAGCAAGTTTAGTCTTGAGCTCCTCGATTCTCTTGGCCTGAACTGAGCACTTCTCCCTAGCATTCCGAAGTTGGACTTCGTCCGATGACAATTCAACCAAGGCGGTCTCTTTCTCCGTAGCAAAGTGGTCCATGCCTTTCTTCAACTTATAACAGTCAACTTTTGCTTGATCGACCTCCTTCCGGAATAGCTCGATCTTCTCAACCTTTTGTTGCAACATTGACATTGAAGCATTAATTTCCACCCTTGAATCGAGACCATATTTTTGCAAGAGAATTGTTACCTGCTCGTTCAGCTCGATTTCTTCCTTACGGGCCCTGGCCAAATCAGCTCGGAGGTCTCTGATCTCCTCATCCTTCTGTCCACAGAAGATCTTGAGAGAATTCCTCTCCTCCGAAAGCCGTTGGAGATCGGACTCGCATTGGTTTGAGTCGGCCCATGACTTAGAAAAAGCCTGCATAAAAAAGAAGGAGTTAGATAGAGAAAAGGAAAAATGAAAGCTACATCAACAAATTTCATACTTAATCGACTTAGAAGACAATGGGCCTCTTGAAAGAGGTTGGATGCATCGTTGAGATTGGAGGCATCATCAACCCCGGTAAAGCAATCCCGGAAAGGATCCTCCTCACCGGGGACTCCGCCTATTTCAGGAGTCCTTATGGCTCGATCATCCCTTATGGACTCTTCGAAAAAAGCCGATAGAGATGGTGATTGACCTGCTGTTACTGCCCCAAGCGAGTGTTCGGCCTTAGGGGTCTCGAGACCAGCACCCTCTGGTATGTTTGTTGTTTGACGAGGGACAACCTCGACCTCAGGTGATTCAGGGACTTTACCTAAATCTTTCTTCGAAACCTCCTCATCATGAGGCACGATCTCGACAACTATCGCCGGTTTGAAAGACTTAGCGGTCTTAGCAGTCTTCCTCACTCGGGTCACCAACGCTGAGTCATTGCCTTCATTTTCATCTTCTTCTTCTTCTTCCCTTAGTCGTTGGACTGACTCCACAGTCAGAGGGGTCACATTACCCTTGGGTTTACGAGCTGCAATATTTTTGGGTTTGGGGTCCTCGGATGTTGAGACCCTTTTTCTTTTATTGTCCTTCCCCGGCTTTGGAACCGGGGCCATAGCCTCTTCCTCGCTACTCGGAGGCCTCAAGACTGCATCTTTGTTCAGGCCTACACAAGAAAGGACTAAGTAAGTAAAAGAAGTGTAACCAATACCTCAGAAATATGAAGAGGGAAACTTACCATGGTTCTTTTCGTCCCATCGGCCTTTTACCAAGTCGCGCCAACAGCGCTCAGCATAGGAAGAAGTCGAGGTCAGCTTTCAAACCCAGTCCTCGAGGTCAAGGACTGCTCGAGGCATCCAAGAAACCGGTGCACAAGGAAGGAAGATGTTAAATGAAGAAGAAAATGAAAACATGGAAATTAACAAGTAGAGTGCTACTTATGCTTCGGGTTCCATTTCTCGGGAAATGGTATTTTTTTCTTTCAGGATAAGGTCAAGTCCTCACCCGATCGAACCGACCCATCCACCTCTGGTCCTTATCCTCTTCGATACTCGAGAAAAATGCCTTGGTCGCTCGATGTTGCACTTTGATCAACCCTCAAAAGATTCGAGGGCTATATAACCTAATAAGGTGATCGAGGGTGAACGGCAGTCCCTCATCTTTTGTTGGTGAAGAACTGGAGCATGATCACAATACACCAAAAAGAAGGGTGTATTTGGCCTAGAGTCACCTGATATTGATAGCAGAAGTCAATGATGACCGGATCGAGGGGGCCCAATGTGAAAGGATAAGCACAAACACTTAGATACCCTTTCACGTAGGTAGTAATGCTTTCTTCGAAAGAAGGGATCTCTACAACTTTG
Source organism: Nicotiana knightiana (assembly GCA_005239525.1). Classification (NCBI taxonomy): domain Eukaryota; kingdom Viridiplantae; phylum Streptophyta; class Magnoliopsida; order Solanales; family Solanaceae; genus Nicotiana; species Nicotiana knightiana. The sequence continues at coordinate 27,712 of ML380171.1, forward strand.
TCCCCCCAGTTGCAATCCCTTTTGATATCCTCGAGATATCTCACAGTTATCGAGCAGATATACCTCGATACATGCTCACATCGACCAGGAACTGGTGGAGGATTCTCGATTTTGAAGTCAAATTTAAGACCACACGGGCCGGGAACATACTCCCCGGGGAGCGGTTCCGCCGACGTTTTATCACCGGCCGCCGTGAAGAAGAAGAAGAGGAAGCTTTTTCCTTTTGTGGAACAGTTTTGGATGTTTTCACCATTATATAGGTTGAAGAAAGAGGAAGGTAGTGAGTTTTGGTGGTTCGGAACTAGCGACGATGATCCAAATAGTAACGGAAGAGAAGAATCTGAGAAAGATAAAGGTTTAGAAGAACTGATGGATATGAAAGTAAAGTGTGAATCAACGAAAAAAAGCCTTATTTATGGATTTGTGGTGGCGGTTCAATGGCACTAGTGGCCGACCGCCAACTGACGCTCATTATAGTTTGGGAAACTGCACCGACGCGACGTTTCGGTCACTTTCATCGCTTACGTCACGAGGATGACATCACTGTCTATCGGGGTCATAGAAAAATCGAAGGCTCAATTTGTTTCTTATCATTATATTCCAAGAAATTAGGGGACTATCTGTATACGGTAGAAATCGGGGCTACACGATTTCACTATTTGATCGAGACCAGGATGTTGCTTCAAAGAACCGAGGCGATGAGTTCGAGATCGGAGTCTCTCTAGAGATCGAGGTCAGTATCGATCGAAGCCAAGGGAGATAAACTTCGAGTAGCATCGGGGATAGCTTAATAACAGAAAGAGCGAGATATCCATGATTGGTCGAGGATCATGGCGTGAATCTCGTAACGGATCAAATCAACAACGGTTAATTAGCTGTTTATGCGATTTCTTTCTGTAATTAGAAGTATACTATAATTAGGATTCCTCTACTATATAAAGAGGAGTTCCAGTCATTTGTAATCATCATTATTCACTGAAAAGAAGTTATACAATACTTTCTTTCTTGCTACTTATTGTTCATCAGAATTATTTTATCTTAACCGCCCTTATACTATTACCACCTCGAGAGTACCTTGTTCCGAGGTCGAGGCTCAGCCTGCACACCGATTTGTTTATTTTACAGTTCACTTTTATCATTTACTTTCTCATTTATTAATTAATATTTTGTGAAATCACATATCCTTAAAACCACAATACAAGTTTAATTGATATCCAAATTTTAGGGTAAACAATATTAAAACCTTAAAGTACTTCTTAATTAAGTTATAAATAATTCTTTATCGAAGTTGACAACAATAGCGATCGGGAACAACTATAATGAACCAAAACGGCTTTCATTATCTGGAAAACAGAAAATAACTGACGACTTTGATTCATCTGTTTCACCAAACTATTTGATACTTCTGTTTTAGTATCTTTAAATTAATGTGTGTGTATATATATATAAGCAGCTGGCCAACTTTTGATGTTTACTATTAAAATGTAATCAAGTTGAGCTTATTGGATATTCCAGTGGACCTTTAAGAGTTTATGCCTTTGAAAGAAGCCAAAGCCGGCAATATACTGCTAATTATCACCAAATTTCTTTTTTAATTCTTTTATTTTTCATTTGTCATTTTTGACATTCTTTGGCTCATTTCTTATAAAGTTTTACAGAATTCCCCCATGAAAGTTTTTTGAGAGATTAGTACAAGAGCTAACTACTGCCTAAAGGGTTCCTCAACATCAAGTCAATATTTATAGTTAAACAAGCAAAGCAATCATTAGATGCAATGTTCTTGACTTAATGCAATAATTTTGGTCAAAAGAAAATCTTGAATTTTTTAAAAGAAAAGGAAAAGTAAGTGAAACCTGGGCAGTAATGTGAAATAATATCTAAGCAAGTTAAACGGGTAAATAAATTATTTTTTAGAATAAAACTATTTGGTTAATTTTTTTGCCCATTAGCCGGTCCAATGGGAACAACATCTCTGCCCTCCCAGTGTAGGGGTAAGGTCTGCGTACACCCTACTCTACCCTTCCCAGACCTTACTTGTGAGAATCCACTGGTTTTTTGTTGTTGATGATTTTTGTGCAGCTCGTAAGTGGCCGCACATGACACCTCTCTACATGAGCCAACTTTGTAATGCTTCATTATAGTAAATCAAATTTACTATGTAAATGATCAGCAAATAGGAGTTATTCTAATATATATGTTGCCATCTACGTAGCTCTAGCATATATACTAATGTCTTTGTCCTAAAGTGAGTGTCAAGATGCTTCTAATAATTTGCTAGTACTGACTTGAATTCCATTTCAAATCAATTATTATAAGGGATTACCAATGTGGAAGAGAAAAGCATGCTTAAGCGCTTAACAAGTTTATTTTGATCAGCTTCACTTATTAAAAAGGCAGCGCAGTACATTAAGCTCCCGCTATGTGCGAAATTCGAGTAAGGGCCGAACCACAAGGTCTGGAGGAAGAAAGCGGCAGAAATAACAAATTTGGAGCAAATTGGACCAAACGTTAGTCTGATAATTATTGTCTCTTTGCTCAGGTTAAGATACCATTTGACCAAATGAGAACTATAAAATAGAAATGTCCATAAAACATCACTGTTTTGGAGCTACAATATTACCCTCATCTATTTAATTACACAAAGCATCCCGCATTCACACAGGGTTCGAAGAAGTACGGCACCTCAAGGGGTGTAATGTAGATGGTCTACCCTAATGCAAACATTAATGGTTGTTTCCACGGCTCAAACACATGACCTATAGGTCACACGGAAACAACTAAACTGTTGCTCCAAGGCTCTCCTTCGACTCCATGTTGATGAAAAGAAGAAATATAGTACTAGTAAGTAATTGGAATGTACTGCCTAGTTTTCACTAATTATGAGTATTACTCTTTGTGATTAAGGTGTTTGTTTTGAGTGGTTCTTGACATACAGAAACTGGAGACCAAATAAATGAATTTTATTTTCAGCAGACTAAGTTTTTCAAAATACTAGGCATTAAGTCATCTGCACATGCTTATGTCAACTAATAAAGTCAGAGTATAACGCGTATTAGTTTATTTATCATAAAAGGAAGGGTTAAATCATAAGGAACAAAAAGATCCTCTGACTATGTTATTCAAATGTGCAGATGCAATTTGATTCCTTTTATCTTTTCTTGTCCCTATGTGAAAGGTTATGTCTATTCACTCATTGTATTAAAGGCAGGGTTATGATTCTAATATACTAAAGCACATCATAGAACCTTTCAAGCTAAAAATATACATTTCACATTTTGGCTGTTGAAGGACAACTCCAACATCAAAAATCAAAATGGTAAGGTCCACTAAGAATATGTCTAAAAGAAAAACGTTTCAATGACTCAAAATCATGTATGGCATTTATGGCTAATTAGTTTTTTTGTGTTAAATTATATGCAGGGAATGTGCAGAGATGTCAACACTGAACCCAAACAACCACCAAGGCTAGGGGGAAATAGGGCAACTTTATTTGTATATGGTAAATATTTTGTGACGCTGGGATTGTTACACAAATAGCCGATCAAATTTATTGTTTATTTTAGCCAGTATACATAGATTATACACCGTTATACACATATTATATGTGAATTTTATATATATTATATGTCTGGCGGTTATTTTTAGTTTAGGAGATTAGGTGGACGGTTATTGGTTAATTCTTCTTAATAATATTGTGTTCTTTTAACCATGCAGCTATGGCGGGGATCGATGTCATGGCTTTCTTCGCAACTGGTGTGAGCTTGGTGACTTACTTTTATGGATTTATGAACTTCAGCATAACAAAATCAGCCACTGCTGTTACAAACTTCATGGGAACAGCATTCTTGCTGGCAATATTTGGAGCCTTCCTTTCAGACACTTACTTGTCCAGATTCAAGACTTGTGTTCTATTTGGCTGTTTTGAAGTTGTTGTAAGATAATTTCTCCCTGTTTGGTTTAAGAATAACCAGTTCCCCTCTCTCCCCCCCCCCCAATTTCAGCTTTAACACTTCTATCCAATCACGTAACTGCATACAAGCAACTTCAGCACCTAAAAGTGTTATTCAGTACTTAATGCTTATCAGCTACTTTAATGAGCCAAGTCAAACGAACGCTAAAGTGCATGGTTACAACTTTCAGGGGTATGCACTTCTAGCAGTGCAAGCACATTTCAGGCGATTACGACCTTTTCCTTGTAAGGATGTACCCTTGAGCCAACTGAATCAATGTGAGTCTGCAAATAAAGGCCAACTGGCAATCTTATATGCGGGACTTTATCTAGTTGCAATTGGAACCGGTGGAGTTAAAGCAGCTGCACCGCCATTGGGAGCTGATCAATATGATGAGAAGGACCCTAAAGAGGTTGCTAAATTATCAAGCTACTTCAATTGGCTTATGTTCTTCCTCACCACTGGCGCGCTCTTTGGTGTCACATTTGTAGTTTGGATTGGTGAAAATCAGGGATGGGATTGGGCTTTTGCTGTCTGCAGCATTGTAGTAGGATTGGCAATTCTGTTCCTAACCATGGGGAAATCATTGTACAGAAACAATGTCTCAAATGGAAGCCCCCTTACGCGTATCATGCAGGTGTTTTTTGTAGCACTTCGAAACAGAAATCTCCCTTTGCCAGAGAATGAACATGAGTTGCGTGAGATTGATGATAAAGAAGCTAGATATGATACTGAGATTCTTCGAAAAACTGACCAATTCAGGTATGTTGAGGCATTTTACGTTCTCTCAATTTATGTTCAAGTTGATACGTTATATCAGAGAAATGATATAGCCCTGAAATATTTGCAGGTTTTTGGACCGAGCAACGATAATGAGGACTGACCAGAACACGTCCACATCAAGTGTGCATGGACCATCGAAACTTTGTACAGTAACACAAGTTGAAGAGACCAAAATTGTAGTCAGAATGCTCCCAATTATATTGAGTACTGTTTTCATGAACACTTGTTTGGCTCAGCTCCAAACTTTCACTATCCAACAAAGCACAACAATGAACAGAAAAATCCACAAGTTTGAAGTTCCAGGGGCTTCAATTCCAGCAATTCCACTACTATTTATGATTATCCTGATTCCTATATATGAACGCGTTTTCATTCCAATAGCAAGAAAATTCACAGGAATTCCAACAGGGATTCGACAGCTGCAACGTATAGGTGTTGGCCTAGTACTTTCAGCTGTGTCAATGGCAGTAGCTGCAATCGTAGAAAAACACCGGAAAACAGTTGCTATTAAACACAACATGGTTGAATCGCCCACGCCATTGCCAATGAGTGTCTTTTGGCTAGGCTATCAATATGCAATCTTTGGTTTGGCTGATATGTTTACATTTGTGGGATTGATGGATTTCTTCTATTCAGAGAGCTCATCAAGCATGAAAGCGCTAAGTACCGCGATTTCTTGGTCTTCACTGGCAATTGGATACTACACAAGTTCAGTGGTGGTGAGTATAGTGAACAAAGTAAGTGGTGGCTGGTTGAATAATAACAACTTGAACAAAGACAAGCTTGATTACTTTTATTGGTTGTTAGCAGGATTGAGTGTGCTCAACCTTGGCTTTTATTTACTCTGTGCTTCCTGGTATAAATACAAGAAGGTAGATGTGAATCCAGAAGATGTCCAGATTAAGGAGGCCAAGGGGAAGATTGAGATGTGCATAGTTTAGGAATTACTACAAAATAATGTTGTTTGTTCCTACATTATTCGTAGAATATACTAATGTACTATATTATGTTACTTATCAAAGGTTCCACATGGGTGTGTATATTATGGATTCTATGGGTTCAGCTGACCAATTGTTGGCCTAAGTCTGTTGTGATGATTGACAAAGAAACACAGGTATGAACCAGGTCCATACACTGTGTATACAGACACGGACAGATTCGAGCACAATGCATGCACGTGAAGGAGATAAGTATAAATGGTTATACGAAATGTCTCTTGAACAAAAAGGTTGCAGATCTAATAAGGAGCAGGACTCCTTACGTGAAGAGAACTCTATCCAAGATAAGAGAGGAGTTAGAAGTTGAAGATAACTAGAACTCTTTCACCAAGGAAGAGTATAGCATTAGAACTCTAGTTAATCCTATTCTACTAACTCAATAAATATTAGTTTGTTCTCTTCTACAGGCAATGCAAGCGCAGAAGTTAAGCAAGAGTTGAGAGCAAAATAGCAAGGTATTTTGCAAGCAATTACTGTGTGATTAAGTGTGTGAACCTGAAGCTCCATGAAAGAGATAGAAGAACCAGCTCCAAGTGTCTGTCTTTTATTCTAGTTCAATTGTAGTAGGGCTTTTGAGTTGTACCTTTCAGCTTTATGTAGAAGCATTTGTACTAGGTACTCTGAGTAGAGCACTCAAGATAGAGTTAACTTGAAGTTGTCGCAACAGCTTGAGGCTGGTTGCCACAAAGGGTTAGAGTTAATCGTAGAAGAACCAGGTCCTTTTATAATCTGTGCACGTGAAAAATGACAGGACAAAAAAGAAATAATAACGTATTTGGACACCACACAAATCAGCTCCCCCCCCCCCTCTTGTATGGTATTGAAGTATAAAACATCAATTGTTATCAGAGTGGGTTATCCTTTAAGAGGCTAACACCTTAGGAGAAGATCAATATGAGTGCACCACATGGAAATTGGGAAGGGAAATCCACTGCTAGGCCACCACTCTTTAATGGCCAGTACTACTCCTGGTGGAAGTCTATAATGAGAGATCACATTCAAGGAGAGGACTATGAGCTATGAGACGTTGTCACTGATGGTCCACTAGCTACCTTGAACAAAAATACTGAAAGAGTAGATGTGCCAAAGACAAGAGCGGATTGTACTGCTGAAGACCTGAAAAAGTAAGAGAAGAATGCTAAATCCAACAAGTGGCTTGTATGTGGACTTGGTCCAAATGAGTATAGCAGAATCCATGACTATTTCACTGCGAAACAAATTTGGGACACAAGTGGCCCATGAAGGAACAACTCAGGTGAAGAGATCTAGAGGAACTCTACTGCACTCTCCTTATGAGAACTTTGTTATGAAAGATGGAGAAACAATTCAGGAGATGTACAAAAAGTACACTACATTAACCAATGAACTAAAATCTCTTGGAAGGATTATCCCTGAAGAAGAAAGAGTCGAGAAGATACTCACTAGAGTCTTGCCAATCACTTGGGAGAGTAAGATCACTGTCATCCAGCAATCAAAAAATATTGTCACTCTCTCACTTATGAATTGATTGGAAATCTCAATGCTTATGAACTTAGGAGACAAACCATGAAAATGGATGTACCTAAGAAGGAAAGGAGTTTGGTACTCAGAATCACTGAAGGTTCTGATCTGGAAGATGATGAAGTGGCAATGATCACCACAGATTTCATGAAGTAACTAAGTAGAGGAAAGGGTCTTCAAGAAACGAAAGCTACGGCAAAGCAAGAGTTCTAGAGAAGAAAACCAATGATGGCTTCTATAAGTGTGGAAAGATTGATCACATGATCAAAAACTGTCCTTAGTGGGAGATTGAATGGGAAGAAGGAACAGGTACAACCAAGAAAAGTAACAACAAAAGATCAACCAAGGCTATGGTCCCTGCTTGGGAAGAAAGCTCGGATGAAAGCTCAGATGATGATGATGGTGGTGGTGAACAAGCACTAATGGTTATTGGAGAGTCTGATGAAGAAACTGAGATAAGTGTCTTCTATCTCAAAGATAAGATTAAATTTTTGTCTAAAGAAAGATTATCTGAGTTATTACTGGAATTAATTGATAAATCTAAGGATGTGAATAATGAAAAGGAACAACTGTCATGAATGTATGATTTTGAAAGCCAAGTGCAAAACCCTGGAACTTAGGGCTTATGAGACTGGAGTGAAAATATTGTGTTAAAGAACCAGGTTCATGAACTTGATGCAACTATCCTAGAACTTAGATCTGAAAATCTAAAATTAAATTTAGGAACAGGAAAAAAGACACTTGATCACACACAACTCACTTTAGAAGAAAATGTAGGAAAAACGAAAGATGATTTGTATAAGAGGGATGGACTGGTAACAGTCTTAAAGGAGGATCTAATAAAACAAGGTCACGCATGAGCTAGATAGAACTTATAAATGGAATTAGTCCTCTTATACACTTTAATGGCTACAAGAACATCATAGTAGCAATAGAAGAGGACATGGATTTGGAAACTCTACACTTAAGTGGAATCCGAAAATCAAGTACCTCACACTCCCTGAGAACAAGATTTGCACACACAGTGGTAACACCGGTCACTATAAGAGTGAATGCACTGCAAAAGAGAAGGCAAGTCAAAAGAACATAAATTTTGTTCAAGGGAAAAATAGGTTGTCAAGTTGGGCTAAAAAGAATTTGATTCATCCTTTTGCCTATAGAAAGGGACCCAAACTAGTTTAGGCTCATAAGACTAACCCCTGATTTTCTTTTGTAGGTCCAAGTAAAGGGGAGTGGCCAAATATGGTACATGGATAGTGCCTGCTCAAAGCACATGACAGGGAGCAAGAATTAGTTTCTTTCACTTGAGGACCTTAAAGGAGGTAAAGTCTCCTTTGCAAATGAAAAGAAAGGTGAGATCATTGGGGTTGGAAAGGTAGGTAAGAATGATTCATTCTATTGAGAACGTCTACTCGATAGATGGACTAAAGTATAGTCTAATAAGTGTAATATAACTGTGTGATAGAGGTAACATGGTAGCATTCACCTCTACAAAATATTTTGTGATTAATCTTACCGCTAACAAAATAGTTTTGCAGGTGAAAAAAGAGTGAACAAAATATATGCTAGATCTGTTCACACTTTCAGATAATGAACTCACTTTCTTAAGTGTGTTGGATAACGATCCCTTTTTTTCGCACAAGAGACTTGGACATGCAAATCTAAGTCAACTCAACAAACTAGTTTCAAAGGACTTGGTGGTATGGCTACCTAACATCAAGTTCAAGAACGGTAAAGTCCGTGAGGCTTATGCAAGGGGGAAGCAGGAAAGATCCTCTTTTAAAAGCAAGAAAATTGTAAGCACTACCAGAACGATGGAACTGGTCCATATGGATCTTTGTGGACCAATGAGAACATTGAGCAGAGGTGATAAGAGATATGTTATGTGCTTGTTGATGATTACTCTAGGTTTACGTGGATACCGTTTTTAACATCTAAAGATGAAGCATTTGACATATTCACTTCATTTGTTAGAAAAACTCAGAAACAACTAGGTAATCAACTTGCATCAATAAGGTCTGATCATGGTACTGAATTTGAGAATGCTAAATATGCTGAATTTTGTGATGAGCATGGCATAGATCATCATTTTTCTGCTCCTAGGACTCCACAACAAAATGGAGTAGTTGAAAGAAAGAATAGGACATTAGAGAAAATGGGTAGGACTATGCTACTTGCTAGTAAATTTGAAGTTGTTTTAAGATAATTTCTCCTTGTTTGGTTTAAGGATAAGTAGTTCCAACCCCCCCCCACCCAAACCCAATTTCAGCTTTAACACTTCTATCCAATCACGTAACTGCATACAAGCAACTTCAACACCTAAAAGTGTTAATTACGCACGAGTGGAATATGATGTTGAGCATGATTTATGCAAAAAGAAAATAACACGTTGTCAAGTATTTGCACGATGAAAAATGATAAAAAGTAAAAAGTAATAAACAGGGAAGAGAAATCATGAATGAATGAAGATAGGCAAATAAATTCACATAGAGTGGGAAGGGGAAGGGGTGTGCAAGTATTAACGGAATAACAAAGACATGTTTAAAGACTAATTCACAAAACAAGTTCGCTATGGTAAGATCCTAAAAAGTCCCCAGTAGAGTTGCCATGCTGTCGCGCCCTCTTTTTCTCAGGAAATCGGGTTTCGACATTTTTTGGAACAACTCCTATTTTGAGAGGGTAGAGAATTGGAATTGAGAGAGTCGCCACCTAACAGATTAAGGTGCGTTAGAGCACCTAGAGCAGATAACTACTATAACCAGTTTACATCACCAGAGATCGGGTAAGGGCTCAAGTTACCTCGAGGGGAAGGTGTTAGGCACCCCTCGAGGTCCACAATGGTGGATCCCGACCGAATTTAACTTAAGAGAATTAGTATAAGAAATTTGGAAAAATAAAATACTCGATTTATTTTAGAACACATAATTGTAGGCAGAACTGCATTAAGAAAACAAGCAAGGTTTGCAAAGTTGTTCATGCTCAAACACACAATTTAAATAAGTTGAAATTTGGAAAAAAGTCTAGTTAAGAAAGGTGTTCATGCTAGCATTTAGGACAACTTTATTAAACCAAACAGTCAGAACCCACATGAATCCAAGACATATTAGAAAGCAAGTTACCAAAGCATATAAACGACAGAACAAGAAGCCTAGTAACAATACAAGTTTCAAAGGTTTAAGACTAATTGACTACTTAACCTTCTGACATTATCCTAAAGATACACAAATTCAGAACAGGTTCAGAATAACACATAGGAGACATGTTATGCACATTTCTTAAGAGGATTCATGATACTCAAAATAACCAATCTCAGACTAACAGTATCAACTATAGGACTAAAAGAGAATCAAAGAAGCATAAAGGCAGAATCATGCTCAAAATAAAGTTCAAACATGTTGTTCGAACAATACAGATTGTGGAGACATAGAAAATAAAATGGCAAGAGGATAATGACTTACCAGTTAGGCAGAAATGCAAGAATACACCACAATATTTAAGTCCTGAATCAATTGGCCTTGGCTTTCAGCCGTCCAAAACCAGAAACAAACGAGAAAAGAGAACTAGAGTAAAGAGAATCTAAGTTTTCAGTGAGAGTATTGAGAGTTCGAGTCTGCCTAAAGGGGATAGGGAGAAGGGTTTAAATAGTATTCAATTAGGCGAACAAATAAGGAAAGAAATCAAACACACATAAACAAGGAAAGAAATTATCACATGCGATCAGTAAAGAAGAGAGAACTTTAAAACCCTGGTTTTAGGTAAACCTCACAAAATAGGCAGAAAATAAAGGAAATCAAATATACACTACATGAGATGAACATAGACAAGAAATTATTCAAAAAGAAACACCCAATCGAACCAAATCTAATCCAGATTTAGGGTCTGAAACCCTAATTTAGGATAAGTAAAAGAAATCGATAAAAATAGGCGGATTTATGCATAAGAGGACGAATATAGATGGGATAACACTTAAAATTAAAGTTTGAACCAGTTTTGGTTCGAATCGAAAGAGGATCTGAAAACCCTAACCTTAGGGTTAAGTACGAATAAGTACGAATCTGTGAGATACACGAAAATAACCGTACTCACAAAGAACAAGCGATGAACACAGACAGAATAAACAACAGGTTAAAGATTTGAACCAGTTTTGGTTCGATTCTTACAAGATCTTCTTGCCATATTAGGAAATCAATTAAGTAATACCAAAAACGGGTAGCCAGTAGGGAGGAGGGGCCAATATGGTAAGGAGATGAGGAGGGAATATCATCTGAGACGGGATTAGGGGTGATTTTGGGTGACGACGGCTTAGGTTTGAGAAAAGAGGAGGGGTTTGAGAGGATACAGAGGCGGCGGGTTTGGGTGAATAAGGATTAGGGTTTAGATGGGTGGGTTAATTAAAGGGCAGGTGTATGTGGACCATTGATTTTGGATATCAACGATCCTGATTCAAAGGGTCCTTGGTCGAGTATTTTAGACGGGTATAGGGATTGGGCTAACAGGTCTTGGGCTAAAGGTATTGGGCTGGTATGGGGTGATAGGTTAGTCCGAAATTGGGGTTTTAGGGGGGCTAGATTTTAAATACCCAATTTAACAAAAAAATAATTTATAAAAAATAGTTAATAAAATAACAAAATATCACTTGTGAATGAAAATGATTTAAAATAATTACTTAACATTATAAAAATATGAAAAGTTATTTTCTGTATAAATAATGCAATTATTCACCTAGGGGGACAATTCCCCCTTACAAAGTTAGAAAGGAGACTTACCTCGCTCCGAAGTCCCATAACCGGCTTCCAAGCCATTCCGACGACTCCAATGGATGAACAACGCCCCAAATCTACCAAATAACGGGCAAAGCAATGAAAATTCATTCTAATACTCGCAACAAATTCAAATTATATACTTTCCCAACTCCGCTCGGTGAATTGACCAAAATGCCCTCGGGCCCACGTGCCCAGAATCCAAAATTTCTCGAAGATATATTCTACCCATAGCCTTACTAACTCAAATATACAATTTACACTAAATTCCATACTCAAATTCGTGGTGGAAATCAAAAATACCATTTCTAGGTTTTCTTTAATATTTTCCAATTTTTCCACAATTTTCATGTATAATTCCATGTAATAACCTTGTATTTAACTTAGAAACATGAAGGAATTACTTACCTTGTGATCCTTGACGAAAACCCTCTCTTGAAGCTCCTCAAAATCGACCAAACCAAAGGAAAAATGGAAGGAAATGACCAACAATATCGGTTTTAATACATTCTGCCCAGGCCATTTTTCGCACTTGCGATCCAACTCTCGCACCTGCGATTGCGCAGGTGCGACCAAACCTCTGCACCTGCGGCTTTCCTCAGCTCAAGCCAACTTCGCACCTGCGCCCCATAGCCCGCATCTGCGACTTTGCAGGTGCGGAAATATCATCGCACCTGCGCCCCCAGCCAGACCACCACTTCTTCGCACCTACGACCAAATCATCGCAGGTGCGGTCACACCAGATGACAGCAATTCCAGCCTTCTTCTAACTTCAAATATTTATCCGTTAATCACCCGAAATCCACGCGAGGCCTCCGGGACCCCGTCCAATTATAACAACCTGCTCCAAAATATAATGTGGTTTTACTCGAGGCCTCAAATCACATCAAACAACATCGAAACCACGAATCGCACCCAAATCCCAACTTTATGAACTTAGCAATTTCCAACTTCTACATCCGATGCCAAAACCTATCAAATCACGTCCGATTGACCCCAAATTTTTCACACAAGTCATATTTGACATTACGGAGCTGCTCCAACTTTCGAAATTGCATTCCGACCCCGATATCAAAATTTCCACTTCCGGTCGGATTTCTTCAAAACCTTCAAATTTCTATCTTTAGCCAAATGAGTTCAAAATGACCTTCGGATATCCGAATTCACTTCTGATCGCGCTCCCAACTCCAGAGTCACCATACGAAGCTATTCCCAGACTCGGAATCCCAAACGGACATCAATATCACTGACATGTGCTTCAAGCCAAACTTAGGAAATTCCTTCAAAAATGTTGACTTCCACAATATACGCCAAAACACTCCCGGGTTATCCAAATGTCGATCCGGACATATGCCCAAGTCCGAAATCATCATACGAACCTGCATGAACCTTCAAATCCTAATTCTGAGGTCGTTTACTCGAAATTCCAATCTTAGTCCATTTCTCCAACTTAAGGCTTCTGAAATGAGAATTTCTTTCTAAATCAACTCTAAACTTCCCGAAATTCAATTCCGACCACACCTACAAGTCATAATACCTGAAATGGAGTTGCTCACGACTTCAAACCGCTGAACGACGCGCTAGAGCTCAAAACGACCGATCGGGTCGTTACATTCTCCCCCACTTAAACAGACGTTCATCTTCGAACGTGCCAAGAACTGCTCTGGAGTTATCTGAAATCACTGTTTAACACTTCGAGCACCTGCCCGTGCTACCACAACCCAGTTGAGTACATTAGCTTGATCAAATCTGAAGATTTCTTCTTTTATCCATATATTAAGCTCAGAATCCAGTTCCAACACCTGAAATTTTCTCTGTCAGGCCTAGTTCTAATATGTAAACATCGTATCAACTACCACACGCTATACCAGAACATGACTGCATACCTTTGCTGAATTAGCACCATTCACCGCATAATTCATCACTTGGCCACAACGACGCTCCTTGAACCTTAATAGCCAAAATTTCATGAATCTGATGCTCCCAAGGCACCTTATGACATATATATACACATCCTGCTATAATGCTGGCGATACCACCACAACGGAGGAGACGGGTAGAAATTCATAACCAACTGCAGAGTTAGAAAATCATTGAATATCTCATCTTGACTAGAATCATCACCTCATTATGAATCAACTGTTGGTAATTTCCCTTCAATGTATTTCACATAGTCTTATCGCACTGATCCCCGATTCAATAATTTCGTCTCGCCCAGTATGAACTGGTCAGACAACAAATCACCCCAAACATGACCAACAGTCCCACATGACACCACAACGCGCCAATATGACATAACTCGAACATGATACATAAATAAATGACTCAGGAAAAGACTACTCGACTCACGCAACTTATTAGGAACTCTTCTCAAAATATAGAAAGTAAAACACAAGAAAATGAATATAGGAATCTTACTCATCATCATATTGTTGCGGCGTGCAACCCGATCCAAATAACATACCCATGGCGGAGTGCCACCCGATCCCAATAACATACCCGTGGCGGCGTGCCACCCGATCTCATCATAAAACTCACATAAGGAAATATACACGAAGCTGAATTGCTCACTATTACAAATTACTGAATATGGATCATAAGCACGCTAAGTGAATAATACCATCCTGGGGAGACTGATAAAGCCACATGCTTCAAAACTTAAGCACAACTGAGGTGCGATATATATACTCTGAATCTCAAGAGCTCTCATGCTCGCATAACATCCTCACTATGCAGAGATCTCAACTCATACGAAATTATCAAGTCATTTCACAACTCACACGGAAAAATAATAATATTACCTGAATTTGACGAAGACGAGACAACACCTGATATCCCAACACCCCTACTTAAGGAGCGTTATACTGAAATGAACATATCTGTCTCACATGAAGACCATAATCATATTTAAATCCATCCACAAACATCGAGTCTACCTTGCTCGCACCAAACTAGGCTAACAGCCTTACTTGGGTCCATATTAACCCCCTACCTCTCATAATACGCAAGAATAACCATCATAGCCGGGACAACATCCCACAATCCACAATCAACTGGACCGAACACCTTCCTGGCATAAATTTTCAAACAGGAAATATTGCACTTCCTTATACTTGGTCCAAATATTCAACCTATTAAGTGACTACATGTCACACTTATACAATCTTCTCGTGGTTACGCCCCCACGACCTTCCACACCAGGTAACAAGTCTGCACACTCGCATCACCGACCACCCTAATACTGCAAACACATCAAGAACCCATGACCAGGGTACAAAGCCCCTTCACCGAGTATCGATCTCAGGTGACACTGAAGGTAGCACCAGCTCACTCTGAACTTTCAAATCACTTTTTCTTGCTCATCCGAGCTCATGACATCCCTGTTAACACCAAACCGCAAATCTCGATTCTTGCTCCAGTTACACACTATTTACTACACCTAACATGCCAATATGAGATAGCACCGGAATTCCACCATAACTTCTGAACCACTGATAGGCTGAACACTTCATTATATAGAACCTTTTACTTAACTCAATTCAAGAGTACCATCTCAACACACGAGTGAATTCTCACAATCATCCAACATGAAAATCCTTAAGTAGTAGTCTATACCACCATAACCCTTCCGGGATCCGCCGACACCTAACAGGCCATAGCAGTCAAATGCTCCCACATGAAATCTATTACGATGGCCGACAAGCCCCACAACACACCGGCACAAACCACATGCATAACTTAATCACATCGAAGGAACTGATCACTATCGTAAATGTGCCATTTCAACCATGGTTAATCAATCGATCTTCTTTTAATTATCTTCAATTGCCTCAGGAATAATAGCAGCTTCCTTCAACTCATAGAAAACTCAACCCTCACTCATCCCGAGTGACCTTGATTCACGAGACTATGTTGCCTAAATCCCGCAACCCGCCTCATACCCTCCTGATAATCTTTCTCAAATTCAGAGTTTATTTCTCTTACTCCTACAATACTATCCTGCATGCTGAAACATATCATAGAACCCAAACCATTTTCCTTTTCTCAGGAATTACGCTGCATAAGCTCAATCCTCGATCATACTGCTGCCTGAAACCCTTAAACGCCGCATTCTTAACTTTGAATTCACTAGGACCGCTATTGAGAGTCACCCACTCTGACTGGTCTCGAATACAATCAACTCCAAGGCTCTCCTAGCACGTGACACCCTTTTTAATGAAACACGTGACCGATTCACTATCTTGACAACTCACATATGCCTTAAACAAAATTCTAAATCTTCCAAAGCCTAACCCTGGTCCGACAAGGCCAACTTTTGCACACATTCATCAAATCCCACCCACACTCACCATTTTACTCATTTCCCTTAGCTGTAATAACTTTCCAACACGCCGACAATCTGCAACCCTATGATAACACAATCCTGCAACCCAACTGCAGATGGTGGGACTCCCACACTTAGCCCGAAGCTACTCCTTGCACCACTATAGACCCTGCCGAGATCCTTTCTCCTTTGTTAACATGATCTTGCTCAACCAATCCGTCCAATTCTTCCAAATTCTCATGTTAGCACTCCCTAATTACCCAAATTCTCTAGCATCATTCACACATCGCGCCTCCTACCGAACAGCCACTAGAATCCCTCTCGGAAATTTTCCAACCATGCCTAACCTATTCACCGTAGATAACCCACCTATGCAATTCACCAACTGACACCTTCCAACGATGTCGTACTGCACTATCTCTACGACATCAATACTCCATCCTAAGCCTGTTCTCATGCACAACCTTACCAGTCCGTCCACTCCCCATGGACATCTACTAACTATGCTACAATACCTTCTAATTCACCACTATGCTGCCGCTCCCTCACTTTGCGACTGCTCGACTACCGCTTCCTACACCTGGTCTCCTAGAAATGGAACCACCGCCTAGCCTCAATTTAATATCATTCTCTGTCAACCGCATTCTCCAATACTCATTCACCATACCCTGGCCCCATGCACCCGAAGAAACCATGGCAGTGACGAACTTAAAACATTTCATTCGATCAAGGACAGCAATAACACGTCATAGGTGAATACTCCACCTTACTTGAAACACCAAGTCTTACTACTTTATCAAT
>ML380173.1:0-59628 GCA_005239525.1 Nicotiana knightiana
TATATATATATATATACACACACACCAACTTGGTTTCTGTTAATTTAAATGTAAGTTATAGTAATCTTTTTTAGTATAATTTGAATCTTAGTGTAAATAGTGAATTTTCTTATTTATATGGTCCCTTTAAAAATTAAAAGAATATATATATATATCTTTTATTCAATTAAAAAAGGGTTAAAAAAATTAAATAAAAAAACGAAGAAAAGAATAAAATAAAAACCTCCCAAACTTCCCACTCCCTCATGTTTCTTCCCCCACCATCCCTAACCTCCAACTTCAAAACCCACGTTCCCCACTCCAAATGCAACCAAAAACAAAACTACTAAAATTTCTTTATAAAGAGGAGGGACGGAAAAAAAAGGAGAGAAGGTCTACAATTTTGGATATATACAGATCTAATAAGTTCTGAGCTTTTTAAGCTAATTTCGAACTAAAAGTTGAAGATTATCTTGGTGCTTCGTTGCTGATTCTTGCTTACTCTCGATGCTGCCTTCGTGAAGTTTAGTTGAGTACCGTCCTTCACCGATTTTCCTCTAGTTGGCTATTTTGATTGCATGTGCTAATATTAAGTACACATCATAAACCTCTAATTTGCTTATCCAATGGGATAATACATTTTCCCTGCAAAACGATTTGAATATTAATGAAATGTATTCTGTTGCTATTTTTGTTTTGTTGCCATTGTTCTTATTTGATGGATTGCCGAACTTAATTAGTCAATGTTCAATTTTTTTTTTGTTATGTAATAACCATAAAAGTTCATCTATGTTGGCAAGAATTCCATCTCAGAAGTGTATTGATATTAATTACATAATAATTGTGTATGTTTGTGTAATCACTTTGAAGTTTTTTTTTATGAGTTGTGAGTTTTTATCCTTTGTTATTCTTGGAAATGATAATTAATTAGGCAAAGATGACATAGGGTTTGAGTTTGAGTAATTTTGGGCATGTTATTACGGCGACCCAACACGTTAGGTTCAAAAGATTTGTTACTCCACTTAGTCACTATTGATTATATAATATGCGTTTCCTCAGTCATTTAGATTACCATCTAAATTCTACAAACATACTATTTTTCATGTTTGTGTATTTCAGTAATTAGTTTTCAAATGAATTGCAGTACTTCTATTTCTTACATGAAGGTCGACCATTTAAACCCGTAGTACACACTTTATCCCTAATAATTCTCTAACTTATGGCCTTCTACCACAATCTCTTAAACTCAGAAAAATAGACACTTATGAGTATCGTAGAGTATTTTAGGCACGTTTTAATCTTTTGTCATGATTGTGTACACGTTCGCGTGACAAAAATTATGATTTTCAAAAATAAATCAAGGTACGCGTTGCGCGACCTTGACCAAACAATCTTAATAATTAATAAAGCGTGATTAATTGTGTACACGTACGCGTGCCATAATTCTTGACGCGCCAAACAAAACGAGTACACGTACGCGTGACTCGTTTCAAGATAATTCCTTAATCACGAATAATCGGGTAATTGAAAGCGGTAAAAGGTAAAATGTACATAGGTTCTAAAATACGTAATTAAAATAATTTAATTAAGCCATGTATAATTAAAGCAACCGTGCTAAAACCACGGAATCTAGGAGTAACACCTTCCCCGGGTTAACAGAATTCCTTTCCCGGTCTTCTAGTTTCGCGGACTGTAAACAGAGTCAAATTTCCTCGATTTGGGATTTAAATATAAATCGGTGACTTGGGACACCATAAATTATCCCAAGTGATGACTCTGGATAAATAAATAATCTCATTTCGAATAATGTCACTTTAATTGAAAAAAACTCCCATATCCCCTTCGGGAAAAAGGAGGTGCGACAGTATCTGTTTTTTTAGGCTTGCATGTTGATTGGCTTTTAGAGTAGGGAACGAAAATCAAACAAAACCAAGAGTGAGGTAGGACAAAAAATATTCGGTTCTAAAAATACCAGTATTCAAAATACCCCGAAACTCTGCCGAATTTTTGAAAAAAAAAAGTCTTCTCAAAATAAGTCCTATTTTGGTTTCTTTTCATGCGTCGAAATTCACCGAACTACGCGGGTTTGATTCTCACAGGGTGTGGGATATGTAGGCAACCCTCATCGGGTCCAGCACTATTTTTGCAACAAAAAAAAGTCAAATAGGAAAATGTTTGTCATAAATAAAGTTAGACGATGCCGTTTTTGCCAAATGGGCGAACATGTCCCGATGGGACGCCGAAAGGCTGTTTTTGCAAGAATAGCCACTCATGTTTTTTTTGACACATATTTGGCCACTTAGCAAACACAGCTCTAGAATCCCTTCAACGGTAGTTTTGAACAGTGCTCATTCTGAAAATAAACAGGCAAGTCAAGACTGAATATCTGTTAGGTGGAACTTCCCCGTTTCATTTTCTATACCAGCGATACGGGCATTTACAGGGATTCGACGACCCGAAAAATGGGCTTTGCAATAGAGGAGACGGTCAAAGTGGGAGACGCATAGATGCTTCGCCTTCATGGTAGCGTTTTTAGGCCTTTTGGAATTTTCAAGGGAAGACGGGCATATTGATTTGCGAGTAGCCGGGGTTGTCCATACTCTGACTACTCAAGCCAAGAGTACCTTGGAACCCATGATCGTATCAGATATATTCCGAGCCCTCACCTCCTGTAAGGCCGAAGTCAGGTTTCTCGAGGGATGCAATCTGTTGTTGCAAATGTGGATGATCGAGCACCTTTGTCACCGTCCTCGATACATGAATTATGGGTCTACGGGAAAGAATTGCATTGAAGAGTTTGGTACACGAGTGACAGGATTTGAAATGTCGGAAGGGGTGAAAAATTGGGTTACCTACCTTCGTTCTACAACGGCGGATCAGATAGAGTGGACATTGGTTTGGCTTCCCGTTGATGAGATCGTTTATATGCCCGCCACTGGTCCCTAATTTTGTTAATGGGTCTCCGAAGCATCCAACCCTACGCTCTGTACCGAGTTTTGAGGCAACTTGGAAGATGCCAGACTGTTCCTAAAGATGAAGATCTTAGCACTCATGCAGTTGAAATCCACTGTGATGCCCAGTTTCCTGAAGAAGTGGTTCGACAGATTTGGAGAGAATGCCAATATTTGGGGGGTAAGCACCCGAGTACATGATTTGTCTAAGGGCGAGGTCTTTCGCCTGGTATGGAAAGGGAGTCGCAACAAATGGTGAATCTGAACGGCCAACCAAAAGGCCTCATATCGAAGAGTTTGTCAACACAGCACAGGAGCAGTGTGGTTAGCCAAGGAAAAGAATACCGGGCCACCATAAGCAAACTAGAAGGACAAATTGAAAAAATCAAATTTGATAGTAGTTTGCAGGTAGCTGAAGATGAAGGGGAAAATAAGAGATTGGCTAGGAAAAATGAAGCCCTTCTAGTCCAAATCCAGAGGATGAAAACAACTGCCGAGACATCGGTCAGAAGTGAGAAAGATGAGAAAATTATAACCAACCTAAGGAGGAAAGTGCATGAATATAGTTTTGATTTGACGAAGGCCGAGAAGGACTTGTTAAATGCTCAAACAAAGTTGGTCAAAAGTGCAGAAGAACATGCTAGGCTAGCCCATCAGTTGAAGCAGAAATATGAAAAAGAAGTGGCAAATTTGAAGAAAAAGTTGGTCGCCCTTGAGAATGAAATGATCCGACAAACAAAGGATTTTAAGGTAGAAATGGAGCATTGTTATGCTTTGATTTTCCGGCTAGAAGAAAGCATGCAACAGCTACAAGACCAAAACAACACTGATGCACAGGTATTGGAAGCTCGGGCGCAGCAGATTGGACGTTTGCTTCAGGAGAAGGGTGTCAATCAGCATAAGGGTTAAAGAGATAGTCGATTACGTTGCAATGAAATGCCATGAATGTGAAGACATGACAGGTCTATGTTCTTTGCTTCTGTGATGATATTTGTTCGCCAAGTGATGGTTGACTTAGACCACCTTCAACAGGATATGTGTACGAAGGCCCGTGCGGAGACCAACTGATGTCTCGCAGGTCCCCGAGGTACCAGTAGAGGCTTTGATGTATTTTTTATTGTTTTTAGTTTGGAGTCTGTATTTTCTTGAGTTTTATTCAAAGTTGTTTTGTTGTTTATTTAGAGTATGTATGTTTACTTCAGTAGTAGTCAGTACTTTTAAGTCCCTGTAATAGAAAACCAAAAAATGTGTCTTTATTAATGAAGTATTGAAAAACCGCAAAAATTTCCTTTTCTTTTATTTTGCATTGGTTTCCTAAACTACGTAATGATATGATTCATGTGGCATCATGATACGTAAGCAATCCCCATAGGATTCGATCATATGCTTGAAAAATGATGGGGAAAAAAAAGAAGAAGAGAAAATAAGACAAGAAAAGAAAAGAGAAAAAAAAGAGAGAAGAATGAAAAGAGGGGCCAAACAAAAGGAAGAAAAGAGAATGAGAATTAAAAGAGCGAAAAACCACAAAAGGAGAGAGAAAAAGAAAATAAAAATTCAAAATTTGGAAAAGAGTCGGGATGAAACACACAAGTCGTCACAAAGCATTTAGAAACGTTTAACTGCTCAGGTGCATTGCATCCCCAATATGTGATTATCTATCTGTTAAATGCTTTAGAACTGACCAAGTTGTTGTGTGTGAGTCTCTAGGTTTTATTCAGGTGGTTAGTTTGTTGGCATCCTGGAAAGTCACCCCTATAACACCAGATCAAAACACAAGAAGATTATGGCCAGTAAAGAAGCAGAAACAAGAGTTGTTGACCCACCAAGGGAGATGGT
Source organism: Nicotiana knightiana (assembly GCA_005239525.1). Lineage (NCBI taxonomy): Eukaryota > Viridiplantae > Streptophyta > Magnoliopsida > Solanales > Solanaceae > Nicotiana > Nicotiana knightiana. Next base: position 4,767 of record ML380173.1, read on the forward strand.
AGAATCTGAATCTGGACTGAAGGAAGAGGTCCAAAGGTTGAAGCACCAAATGGTGGAAATTCACCAGGCATGGATCAAGGGATATTCTGCACCCTCATTCCCCACTGACTATACAGAAAACCCTGTCGCCATCCCACCATTATCCCAAACCTAGATGTATAGTACCATTGATCTCTCTCCTCAACACGCACCAGGCTTTACTCCTTACCACAACTACCCCGGCACTTCATCCCAAGGATTTCATGCTCCACCAGCCAAAACAGCTTCATACCCTACTCCTGCACATGCTCTTGTCTTCGTACCTACTCCACGAGCTCCTCCACAGGTCCTCTAGTGAGCCTGCATTCCAAGCCCCCGATGCCCAAAACTATGCCCCAGAACCCACTTTCAAAGTCCCGGATCCTTACTCCTACACCCCTCACTTTGAGCCTCATGATGAAACTGAAAAACCACCCAAGAACGCAGAGAAAGAGGAGATATCTAGGAAATTAAAGAGCTTGGAGCAATCACTGAGGAATATGCAAGTGCTAGGGAGCCAAGTAAGTATGGCTTATAAGGATTTGTGCTTGTTTCCTGATGTCCAACTGTCTGCCAGGTTCAAGATGCCCAAATTTGATTTGTATGACGGGCATGGAGATCCTGTGGACCACTTAAGGGGGTTTTGCAGTAAGATGAGGGACGCTGGTGGGAAAGATGAACTATTGATGGCATATTTTAGTCAAAGCTTGAGTGCAGCAGCGTTGGAATGGAATACCCGCCAGGACACAAGCAGGTGGTATACTTGGGATGATCTAGCCCAGGCCTTTGCTCGATGTTTTCAGTACAATGTGGACATCGTTCCAGATCGCCTATCATTGACCAAGATAGAGAAAAAGCCCAATGAAGATTCAGAGAGTACGGTTTCCGCTGGAGAGAACAGGCTGCACGGGTCAACCCTCAAATGGAAGAAAATGAAATGGTTGAATACTTCCATCAAGCCCTGGAGCCTACTTATTTTGGCCATTTGATTTCGGCTATAGGCAAGCCCTTCAATGAGGTGGTAAAAATGGGAGGAATGGTGGAGGAAGGAATCAAGTCAAGCAAGATCATGAGTTACTCCGCCATAAAGGCAACCACGCAGGCAATCCAAGGTGTGTTAGGCAAAAAAGAAGAAATAGGATATTGCTATGGTTGTCTCGGGATCATGGCACGGCCCGAGGGATTCGTTTCACCAATATACCCAGCCTCGTCCCCAAACTCAAGCCTACACCCAAGCTTCATATAATCCACCCCAACACTACTTCCCACCATCAGACCCTCAATATCCACTTAGACCACCCCAATACCATGTCCACCACGCATATTCATATGCTCAACCCCCTCCTTACCCGCAATGGTGTGCTCCAACTCCACAAAGTCCTTATCCACCCCCACCACCATACCAGAACCCTACTGGGCCAAGCTTCCAACCAAGGCCAGATTATAGAAAAGAGAGACAAGCGCGGAAAGAAACTTTCACTCCTCTTGGAGAATTGGAAAGAAACTTTCACTCCTCTTGGAGAATCGGATACCAGTTTGTTCCAAAGATTGAGGCAGTTGGATGTCCTGAGGTCGGCCGAGTCGAAGCTACCAAATCCACCTCCAAGGAACCTGGATTATTCCCTCAGATGCGCATATTGTTCTGATGCCCTGGGGCACGACACAGAGAAGTGTTGGCATTTGAAGAGGGCAATTCAAGGGCTTATTGATACAAACCAAATTGTGGTCTAACGTCCAGAGGCGCCAAACATCAATCAAAATCCTTTGCCGGCCCATGATGAGATGCATATGATTGAGATAGTGCATAAGGATGGGAAGCCCGAGGAGTCGTCGAAGTCTGTTATGATGATCCGTGCCAGCGAAAGTACTTCAGCTAAAACTCCAGTTTCTACAAAGGCAACATCTTCGATAGTTGAAGGGGTGACAGATAAGTTAAGCACGCTCAAATATTAAGCCGCATGTATTGGTCGTGAAAGGGTTCCCAGAGGATGTTGGAGCAGAGCGAGAAAAGCCAAGAGTGGTTGTGCCAGGAGTAGCAGGTAAGCCTGTCATAATTGTGGAAGGGGCTCGCATTGCCCCTGTTGTTATTAAACCAGTGACCCAGCTGCCAGTAGTGGATACCAAGGTTGTTCCGTGGAATTACAAGAAAGTGATAGTAACTTATAAAGGGAAGGAAGTAGAGGAGGAAGTCAATGAAACCGGAGGGCTGACTCGTTCCGGGAGATGCTTTACCCCAGAAGAGTTGAGGAAAGTTAAGTCGTTCAAAGATAGCCAAATCCCAGTAAAGAAGCCAGTCACACAAGAAGAGGCAGAATAGTTCTTGAAAAAAATGAAGGTGCAGGACTATTCCATTGTGGAGCAGTTAAGGAAAACACCGGCTCAGATTTCTCTTTTATCTTTGCTGATACATTCAGATGAACACCGCAGGGCCCTCATGAAGATTTTGAATGAGGCCCGTGTTCCTGATAAGATCACAGTGAACCATCAGGAAAAGATTGCTAACAAGATCTTCGAAGCAAACAGGATCGCTTTCTCGGATGACGAACTTCCCCTGGAGGGTACAGAACACAATCGAGCTCTTTATCTCACAGTGAAGTACGAGGATTATGTGGTCTCGAGGGCACTGGTTGATAATTGTTCCAGTGCAAATATTTGCCCTCTATCCACTTTGCAAAAGTTGAAGATCGGTACTGAAAGGATCCACAGGAACAGTTTATGTGTTCGAGGTTTTGACGGAGGAGGAAAGGATTTTGTTGGCGATATAATGCCCGAACTGACAATAGGGACAATTGAATTCACTATGGAGTTCCAAGTGTTATATGTGGCCGTCTCCTACAACTTATTATTGGACAGGCCTTGGATACATGCTGCTAAGGCAGTCCCGCCCTCTCTGCATCAAATGGTAAAGTTCGAATGGGACAGGCAGGAAATAGTTGTGCACGGTGACGAGAACTTGTTTGCTTATAATGACACAATTGTTCCATTTATTGAAGCTGAAGATGATAAAGGACCTTGGGTCTACCAAACTTTCGAAATAGTGTCTGTTGAGAAGATTCCCGAGGGAGAGTGTGTTCCAGGTCCGAAGCTACCCTCCGCGTCTGTCATGGTAGAAAATGAAATGCTGAAGAATGGTTTTGTGTCAGGCAAAGGTCTGGGTCCGTCTCTATAGGGTATCATGCATCCAGTGTGTCTACGTGAAAGTCTTGGTATGTTTGGTCTGGGATTCAAGCCCACAGGGAAGGATGTGAAGAGGGTTAAAAATGTGAGAAGGAAGGCATGGTCACTTCCTAAGCTTGTTCCACACATCTCCAAGTCCTTTGTCAAGCCAAGGATCGCAAAACGCCCAGTATCAGCGGTCCCAAAATCTATGTTCGACTTTGATAAAGAGTTGGTCAAGAGGTTCCAGAGTCTATTTGATGAGGTTAATATGGTAGAAATCAGAGAAGGTTCCAGTAATGTTGATGTGCAGCTTGTTGGGCCAAATGTGAAGCTTAGCAATTGGAAAGCTACTCATCTCCCCACCCGGAAGGAGTTTTGGTAGTTTGCTTTGTTTTCCTTTCTGTTATCTGGGTTATTCCAGGGTTGTAATCCAGATTTTTGTCTTTGCTTGTTTTGATGTACAAACCCTTCTATCCTTTTATGATTAATGAAATACAATTTCTAGTTTTTCCGTTATTTCTGATAGCATTTCATTTTTGTTTGTTTTTTCTTTTCTTTTATACAGTTCTTTTTATGACGATTTCAATGACATGACATGCATGAGGAATTTCCGGCCAAGTCTGATTCTTAAATAATGATCCAAGAAGTTGAGTGTGATGATGAAATAGAATATGACAAAGAAGCAGCATTTGAGGAAATCAGTAGAGATCTAATTCACTTTGAAGAAAAACCCAGGCCTAATTTGAATGAAACTGAAGTAATCAATTTAGGAGATCGGGATAATATCAGGGAAACTAAGATAAGTGTGCATCTGGAACCACAAATCAAGGAAGAGATAATCAAATCTCTGTTCGAATATAAAGATGCGTTTGCATGGTCGTATGACGACATGCCGGGTTTGAGCACTGATTTGGTAGTTCATAAACTGCCAAATGATCCGGCATTTCCTCCTGCCAAGCAGAAGTTAAGGAAGTTGAAAACCGACATGAGTGTGAAGTTCAAAGAGGAAATCACAAAGCAGCTTGATGCAAAGGTCATTCGGCTCACTCGATATCCTACTTGGTTAGCTAATGTGGTGCCAGTACCGAAGAAGGATGATTAGACCAGGGTGTGTTGATTATCGTGACCTCAACAAGGCGAGTCCAAAGGATAACTTTCCTCTGCCGAACATCCACATTCTGATAGACAATTGTGCCAAGCATGATATCGGGTCTTTTGTGGATTGTTATGTTGGATATCACCAGATCCTGATGGACGAGGAAGATGCAGAAAAGACAGCATTCATCACGCCATGGGGGACATATTGCTACCGAGTAATGCCATTTGGTTTGAAGAATGCAGGGGCAGCTTATATGAGGGCAATGACTACCATATTTCATGGCACGATACACAAAGAAATTGAGGTTTATGTAGATGATGTGATCATAAAGTCAAAGAAGCAGTCCGACCATGTTGGAGACTTGAGAAAGTTTTTCCAAAGGCTCCGCAAGTACAACCTCAAGCTCAATCCGGCAAAATGTGCAGTTGGTGTCCCGTACGGGAAACTGTTGGGATTCATTGTCAATCGATGCGGTATTGAGTTGGACCCGTCAAAGATCAAAGCCATCCAAGAATTACCACCGTCGAAGAACAAAACTGAGGTTTGGGAGGTTAAACTACATCAGCAGGTTTATTGCTCAACTCACAACAACTTGTGAGCCCATTTTTAGGTTGCTGAAGAAGAATGTTGCAGTCAAGTGGACTGACGAGTGTCAGGAAGCATTTGATAAGATCAAGAGGTACATGTCGAGTCCTCCTGTACCGGTCCCACCGGAGCCTGGGAGACCATTGATTCTCTATTTGACGGTCCTGGATAATTCTTTCGGTTGTGTACTAGGCCAACATGACGCCACAGGAAGGAAGGAGCAAGTCATTTATTATCTCAGCAAAAAGTTTAGTCCTTATGAGGTTAAGTATACCCTTCTTGAAAGGACATTTTGCACCCTGACTTGGGTAGCGCAAAAGTTGAAGCATTATCCGTCATCCTACACTACTTACCTCATTTATCGCATGGATCCTCTAAAGTATATCTTTCAGAAGCCTATGCCCACGGGAAGACTTGCAAAGTGGCAGATTTTACTCACATAATTTGACATCATCTATGTGACCCGGACCGCAATGAAAGACGAAGCCCTGGCCGATCATTTGGCTGAGAATCCGGTGGATGAAGAGTACGAGCCATTGAAGACTTATTTTCCTGATGAAGAGGTAATGTATGTTAACGAGGCCGAACATGAGGAAAATCCAGGTTGGAAACTCTTCTTTGATGGAGCCGCTAATAGGAAACGCGTTGGAATAGGGGTTGTACTCATTTCTAAAACAGGGCAGCACTACCCTGTAACGGCCCAGCTCCGATTTTATTGCACCAACAATATGGCTGAGTACGAAGCATGCATTATGGGTTTGAGTTTAGCTGTAGACATGGGAGTCCAAGAGATACTGGTTCTGGAAGACTCGGATTTGCTGGTTCACCAGATTCATGGAGAATGGGAGACCCGGGATTTGAAGCTTATACCATACCGACAATGTCTACATGATCTTTGTCAACGATTTAGGTTTGTAGACTTCAGGCATATCCCCAGGATTCATAATGAGATTGTCGATGGGCGTCAATGTTACACCATCCGGATAAGACTTACGTTGACCCCGTACATATCCAAGTTTGTGACCAGCACGCTTATTGTAATGTGGTTGGAGAGGAAATTGATGGTGAACCTCGGTTCCACAATGTCAAGGAATACATCATGTCGGGGGTATATCTGATACATGCCACAGGTGATCAAAAGAGAACCATTACACGTCTGGCTAGTGGATTTTTCTTAAGCGGAGGAATCTTGTACAAGAAGACTCCAGATCTAGGACTACTAAGGTGCGTAGATGCTAAACAAGATTCGACTATCATGGCCGAAGTTCATTTCGGAGTTTGCGAGCCACATATGAGCGGGTATGTTTTGGCAAAGAAGATTCTGCGAGCAGGTTATTATTGGATCACCATGGAACGAGATTGCATTAGTTTTGTTCGCAAGTGTCATCAATGCCAGGTGCACGGTGATTTGATTCATTCTCCGTCATTTGAGTTGCATAAAATATCAACGTCGTGGCCTTTTGTTGATTGGGGAATGGACGTCATTGGGCCTATTGAACCGGCGTCATCAAACGGGCATAGGTTTATTCTAGTGGCCATTGATTATTCACCAAGTGGATTGAAGTTGTAACCTTCAAGTCTGTGACCGAGAAGGCGGTGTTAGATTTTGTTCATACAAATATCATTTGTCGAATCGGAACTCCCAAGGTGATCATCATAGACAATGTTGTTAATCCCAACAGTCATTTGATGAAAGAGGTGTGCCAACAATTCAAGATTATGCACCAAAACTCTACTCCGTATCGCCCCAAGGAAAACGGAGCCATTGAGGCGGCCAACAAGAACATAAAGAAGATACTTCGTAAGATGGTGCAAGGTTCTAGGCAATGGAATGAAAAATTGCCTATTGCTTTATTAGGTTATCGCATTATTGTTAGCACTTCAGTAGGTGCAACTCCTTATGTGCAAGTATATGGAACTGAGGCAGTCATACCTGCGGAAGTTGAGATTTCCTCCCTTCAGATTGTTGCAGAAGTTGAAATTGATGATGATGAGTGGGTTAAAACCCGGCTGGAGCAGTTGAGTCTGATTGATGAGAAAAGATTGGCAGCAGTATGTCATGGTCAATTGTATCATAAGAGAATGGCAAGAGCATACAACAAGATGGTGCGTCCCCGAAAATTTGAAGCGGGCCAATTAGTATTGAAATGCATCCTTCCATATCAAGTTGAAGCCAAAGGCAAGTTTGCCCCAAACTGGCAGGGGGCGTTCATTGTGACTAGAGTGTTTCCCAATGGGGCTTTGTATTTGACAGATATAGAAGGCAAATGTGTAGATATGGCTATCAATTCTGATGCAATCAAAAGATACTATTTATGATTTCTCTGTTTTTTCTTCAATTATGTTATTTGTATTTGGCATTGTTTCAATAATTAGAATGACGAAGGCATTTTATTCTGCTATCCAAACACTTTTACTCTTTGTTACCCTTTTGAGCCTTACTTATTTTCTTTTGTGCCCCTCTTTTGGAATCAGAGTTAAAATTAGGAAATAATAAAGAAAAGGAGAAGGAAAGAAGAAAAAAAAGGACAAAGGGAAAAAAAAGAGAAAAAGAAAAGAAAAAAAAAAGAGAGAAAAAGGAAAAAAGAAAAAGAAAAGGAAAAAGGGAAGAAAAAGAAAAAGATAAGGAAAAAGAAGAAAAAGAAAAAGAAAAGAAGAAAAAAGAAAAAGAAAAGCAACTAAAGCAAAACAATGTTTGAACTACGTTCGACCTGATTCTTATTAAGGATTCGTAGGCAAGCTTATACGGTTCGGTCCCTCAAAATAAAAATTCAAAATTCCCACTCCCAAAGAAGCTGGGGTAGAAGTTTCGGTTTTGCAAAAGATTTGATTCCAAAAGTTGTAATTTTGAACCCTTTTCATCTTAAAATTATTTTGAGCTTTCATGCCACTCTATCTTTCTAGCCTTGTCCAAAAGCCTACATTATGGTCCAAAGAAAGATCTTCCGATCAATCTTTGAGAATGCCAAGTCAAGCAAGATGGGGGAAACATTTTGGTCATGGATGCCACACCTCCTTTTTTTTTCGAAAGGGGCATAAGGGAGTTTTTCCAATTTAAGTGACAATAATCGAAATGGGATTAATTATTAGATCAGAGTCGCCACTTGGGATAATTTATGGTGTCCCAAGTCACCGGTTTATTAAAATCCCAAATCGAGGAAGAAATGACTCTAATAAAAGTCTGCGAAAACCAGAAAACCGGGTAAGAAATTCTGTTAACCCGGGAGAAGGTGTTAGGCATTCCCAGGTTCCGTGATTTTAGCACGGTCGCTTAACTGTTAATAATTTCCCTAATTATCTGATTTAATACGTATTTGAAACCTATGAGCATTTTAAACTTTTAAATTGCCTTTAATTATTTATGGAATTGTTTGAACAAGTCACAATGTCGCGCACTCGTTTACTTTATACACATTGTGAATCGTGTCACGGGAACCGTAACCACGATCTACAACATGTGTGTTTTTATAATTGAAATTAGGGGTCGAGTCACGCCAGCGTACACTCGAATTTTGGAATATTGTATCCATGACCATGCCACGGGAATCGTACCCATAATCACGGTAATTTATAATTTATTAATTGCTCCTAAAGCGAACTACAAATTTCATAAGTTAATTTCCTACATTTGAGATTAATTAGTCCGTGATTTATGGAAAACAATTTGAACAAGTCGCGAGGTAGCGCGCTCCTTTGTTTTTGTGCACATTGCGAATCACGCCACAGGAATCGCACCCGCGATTTACAACATGTTAATTTATTTATTATTAGGAGTTATGATCGGATCACATGAAATGCACACCCGAACAGAATTTACGTATGGTGACCATGCTACGGGAACTGTACCCATAGCCACGATGGGTTCATTAATCTTCCTAAACTTTGAGATTATGGTATTTATTGTTGGAGTAGCATCTGAACTATATATATTACCAATATCATTATACAACATCCAATCTAAATGCGCAATTGATCTTGCAAAAGAAAAATAGAACTTAAGAATGATAAAAGGAATTTCAATAAAATCTATGGCCAATGCTATTGAATGACTGATTGCATTGATATTGATACTATATATTTAATTTATTGATATTCAACAAGGCCATTGTCATTTATTAAAGAGAAATAATATGCGTAGAAATGATATAAGCAAACAAGAAAATCAATTTGAAATCAGTAACATACTTGACAAGAGCAACTTCGTCACTTAAGCTTATTTTTCAAGTAATACAGCAAATCCGTTCATTTCTCCATCAAACAAAAGCCAATGGAGCATCAAATCCATTCATGTCACCATCAGCAGAGAAGAGCAACATCAGAGGTCACCGAAAAACCAGATTTCCAGCCAGAAATTCTTAGTATCGATTTTCCGGCTAGGATTCAAGGGGGATCCGTCTATGGCTGCTGAGTTTTTAGATTCAAAAAATCAGAGGGGGAGCGGGGGCGTTCGGTTTAGGTTGATCGGCGTCTCCTTTTTTTTAAGAAGTGCGGCTGTTTAGGCGAAGAAAGGTCAGCGGCAGCTATGGCAGTGGTCGTTCTTTTTGGCTGGTGGTTGGCCGGGCAGCAGTTGCCGGCGGCGGCGGATAGAGGATGAAGGAGATGAAGGGTCTGTTTTTTGTCTCTTGTCAGGTGTATGATCTCCATTAGGGAGTGACTAAAAAGAAGGGATATATGTTTTTTGGTTAGTTTAGTGGGTATTAGGGGTAAGGGGAATGGGCTTGGGAATTGGATTGGGTCAATGTCTTGTTGGGTTTTTAATTTTAGGCTAAGAAGACTAAAATAATATAATGTATTTATATAAAAATTACTCCTAATTAATTAAAATAAACTACTAAAATCACTTAATATTTAAACACTAAAAATAACTTTAAAAATATGACGGGTCAAAAATTACGTGCTGACAATGGACACAAGGAAAATGGATAAAATGAGAGAGTCTTATCGGTGAAAACCCTCACGGGTATTGTAGGGCGATGGTGAGGTGAGAAAATTTAAAATGAGAGAGTCTTATTGGTGAAAATCCTCACGGGCACCATAGGGAGACGGTGAGTTGAGAAAATTTGAAATGAGAAAGTCTTGTTGGTGAAAACTTTCGCGGGCACCGTAAGGCGACAGTGAGCTGAGAGATGAATAAATGAGAGAGGTTTGCTGGTGAAAACCCTTCAGGGCACTACGAGCCGAATGAGGTTCATGACTTTACAGGGGGATTGGATTGTGAAATTCTCAATCTTGAAGTATGAAGACGTGGCATGAGGTAAGATACGATTGGTTGGATGGATTAGGTTGATCAATCTGAAATGCATGTATGATCATTGGAGCCAGCCGCTTCACTCAGATAAGTCTCTTCTCCACTCTTCTCCAAATAGTCATCTTTGTTCAAAATTTTTGTCTTTATTTCTAATTCACGAAGTCACTTCACTTCGTTTCTTTTGAGTTTATTTTTTTCTGAGCCCATGTCAAGTGAATATTTGTTAAGCAAGCAAGAAAGGATTTCAAAGCCTATTACCAATTTTTTGATTGCACAAGTTGAAGTTCTGCCAAAGCACATCACAAGTAACATGATTCAGAATAAGCAATAAGGTGATACTTGAGGTTCCGGTGATAGGGTGATTTGGAAATTCAAAGAAAAACAGAGGTTCAACAATTGTCTTAATGAAGAGTCAATTTAACAAGTTGAGTGTAAGGGATTCAGACTCAGAGGGTTTCTGTGGTCGAGGCTCGATCGAAACATCAAACAACTCTTTGTTTGCCGAGAGCAGCTAATCAGAATGAAGCGTGGTAACGGTAGAAGCAAATACCTTCAGCAAGGATGCCACAAACTAACCATCCCATTTTTAAACTAACGAAATTTTCTTCGAGTGAAACAGGAGCAAGAAGTTTTGTTTGTTGTGTAGGGACACTCCATGAGGAAAGCATGTTCCAAATAAGTTTAATTTTAAGTTTTCAGGACCCGCCTGGATAATGGGATTTAGGTTTCAAATTTTCAGGACCCTCCTGGTTAATGGGATTTAGTTTTCAAGTTTTTAGGACCCTCCTGGATAATGGGATTTAGGTTTCAAATTATCGGGACCTTCCTGGATAATGGGATTTAATTTTAAGTTTTCAGGACCCTCCTGGATAATGGGATTCAACTAACACCCATGAATGTTCCTGGTACAAAGTGGGGCAAAAAATTTTCTCTGCTTTGTCTATGTTGTCGTGAATGCAGGCACCCACCTGGAGAATGAGGGAATTCTTTTCAAAGTTTTAAGACAATACAAGAGAACACCTAGAGAATGAGGGAATTCTTTCAAGTGTTCAGTCATCAGGCACTCACCTGGAGAATGAGGCTATTCAGTTTAGTTTTAAAGCATCAGACACCTACCTGGAGAATGACGGAATTCAGTTTATGTTTTAATGCATCAGGCACCCACCTGGAGAATGAGGGAATCCTTTTCAAAGTTTTAAGTCATCAAGCACCCACCTGGAGAATGAGGAAATTTTATTTCCAGTTGTAAGTCATCATCAGGCTCCCACCTGGAGAATGAGGGAATTCTTTTCAAAGTTTTAAGACAATACAGGTGCCCACCTGGAGAATGAGGAATTCTTTTCAAGTGTTCAGTCATCAGGAACCCACCTGGAGAATGAGAGAATTCAGTAGTTTTAAAGCATCATGCGCCCACCTGGAGAATGAGAGAATTTATTTCAAGATTTAAGACAGTATCAGGCGCCCACCTGGAGAACGAAGGAATTTATCTTAAGTTTTAAGACAACATTAGGCGTCCACCTAGAGAACGAGGAAATTTATTTCAAGTCTTAAGTCGACATCAGGCGCCTACCTGGAGAACAAGAGAATTTATTTCAAGTCTTGAGACAGTATCAGGCGCCCACCTGGAGAACGAGGGAATTTGTTTCAAGTATTGAGACAGTATCAGGCGCCCACCTGGAGAACGAGGAAATTTATTTCAAGATTTGAGACAGTATCAGGTACCCACCTGGAGAACGAGGGAATTTATTTCAACTTTTAAGACAGCATTAGGCGTCCGCCTGGAGAATGAGGAAATTTATTTTAAGTTCAAGATAGAGGTAGCAGAAGCTCGCCCGAGAGTGTGAGTCGACAGTTCGAGATGTACAACAGAATTGTAAAAGATTCAATATCAAGTTTTGAAGAACTATAGATAGGAACTGTGTAACTCGTAGCTGATAGATTTAGTTAGTTTCTTTTTCATTTTGACTTTAGTGTAATAGGGAGCTCAGCAAGCAGTAAGCAGTAAGCAACATCAATAGTAGTGAAATCACAACTTCTCGGTTGTCCCAGCTACCAAAACTCCCAGAACTACACTAATCTGATTCCTTTATAGCCAATAATATGAAGGCACCCTCTGAAGCAAGGTTCGGTCAAAATCTTTTAAAATTCTTCCCATGGAGTATCCAAACGAGCAAAAATTGCTCGATTGCTCACTTTATCTTTGCCTGAAAACTCTTCATGTTCTCGAGCAAATAGGGGTAGCTGTGAGCACCTAATTTTTGCCCTAATGCAAATTACTCCTAAAAAATATTTATAAATAGTTTAGAGTTATTATTTTATATTTAGAGTTATTTTAAAACCATGAAAATCATTAAAAATATTTAATTTTCATCTCATAGCATTTTAGACCTTAAATTGCATTTAGGACTTAATTAGATTAATTAAATGCATTATAAAACCAAATCACAAAAAATAATACTACATTAATCATTTTCTTTGCATGTTTAAATTAATTAGTTTGATTCACAATTTTAGTAGCTTAGTAATGCAAAATAATAGGAGTCCAATTAAGGTGGCTCAATTTGAAAAAGAAAGGAAATAGAAGAGAAAAGAGTGGCTGCAATTTTCAGGCCCAATTCCCATGCCCCAAACCCCCATATTCGCCCCAGCCCAAATCAAAACCAGCCCAATATCCATCTCTCTCTCATTAAAACCTCCCCCTTCAAAAAACAGACCTAATGAGAACCCCCTATTTTTTCCCTAAATAGCCGTCGTTCCCCCTCTCTACTTCTCTATTCTTCAACTTCACACACACTAGAACATCAGAACCCCCTAAACCTAGCGACGACGCCTCTCTTTTTCAAACAGAAGAACAAACAGACCCTCCCCGCCTCCTAAAAACCCTAGCAGCCATTTTCGTCCTCCTCTTTACCTCAGTCACCAAATTTCTCACTCACATCTCACTCAGGGCTCACGCACGAAAAGCTCCCACTACAGATCTAGAAATAAGAAACTTCTAACAAAAAAAATTTAAAAAAAGGATCTGAAACAAGCTTTGAGTACAATTTTCTAGGTTTAAAAGCTGTTGAATATGTGTGGGGTTGTTGTTGTTGCGCTGCGACTTTGCTGAACTCCGTAGCTGATTTCCTTTCTTCTTCAGTTAAGTCTTCATTTGGGAGCGGTAATACAACCCTTTTTTCTCAAGCTAGGTAAGTTCATGTGATTCAACGTTTTCTTTAGTAATAAAATCTTTAATTTTGTTGAGTAATCCTAATAATTAGCCCAGTAGATGTTTGCGTGGTAATGTGGAAAGAATTAGGCCTCATCTACTGTTTGTTTATGATAGGATCTTAAGAAGCATGTTGTCAAGGACACACTTCTTTTACTAGATTCATCTATATCCCAAGAACTTTGCATTAATCTCAAACTTAGAAAGAAATGATCGTGAACATCGTAGCTTGCTTTAGGCGCGATTAATAATAATCATCATAGCTATGGGTATGGTTCCCGTGGCATGATCGTGATACATAATCCTCAATTCAAGTGTGCATTTCACGTGACTCGACCATAATTTCTAATATTAATAAAGTAAGCATGTTGTAGATCGCGGGTACGGTTCCCGTGGCGTGATTCGCAATGTGCACAAAAACAAACAAGTGTACGATATCGCGACTTGTTCAAAAAATTTTCATAAATCACAGACCTCTTAAAATTAAATATCAAATTAGGAAATCAACTTATGAGCATTGTATTTTGCTTTAGGAGCAATTAATAAATAATAAATTATCGTAACTATGGGTACTATTCCCGTGGCATAGTCATAGATACGTAACTCCAAAATTGGAGTGCACGTTGGCGTGACTCGACCCCTAATTTCAAATAACTAAAATAAACATGTTGTAGAATCATGGGTACGGTTTCCGTGACATAATTTGCGATGTGTACAAAATAACAAGTGCGAGAAAAAGGAGGTGTGACAGCGATCGAGGACAGAGCTCTCGAGGACTCATGAGCAACAGTGGTTTCGATAAGCATGTCGATCCCACAGAGGCACCACGATTATCGGAGTACAACTTCAGTGTCGACGCATCACGTATTGTGTCAGCCATTAGGAGAATCAAAGATACTAGATGGCCCAGACCCCTAGAAACCGATCCTTCCCAAAGAAACCCCAATAAAATATGCAAATACCATAGTACCCATGGCCAAATAACCGAAGACTGCAGACAACTGAGGCAGGAGGTGGCCCGTCTATTCAACGAGGGCCACCTTCGAGAGTTCTTGAGTGATCGAGCTAAGAACAATTTCAGAGACAGGGACGCCAACAGGAAAAACGAGAAGGAAGAACCACAACACGTGATTCATATGGTCGTTACTGGGGTCGATATTCCGCAAGGGCCCGTGTTCAAACGCACTAAAGTATCCATTGCTAGGGAAAAATGGACCTGAGATTATGTTCTAGAAGGAACCGTATCATTCAACGATGAGGAAGCAGAAGGGATCTCTCAACCCCACAATGATGATTTGGTAATTTCTATCCTTATGAATAAAATTTAGGTTAACGCGTTTTAATTGATCCAGGGAGCTTGGCCAATATTATTCGATCGAGGGTTGCGGAGCAGCTCGGCCTACAATATCAAATCATATGCAACTCTGGTCCTCAATGGTTTCAACATGGCCAGCGAAACAACCAAAGGTGAAATCATTTTACCGGTAAATATAGTTGGGACTATTTAAGAAACCAAGTTCCATGTAATCGAGGGCGATATGAGACACAACGCCCTACTCGGAAGACACTGGATTCACAATATGAGGGTAGTCCCTTCAACCCTTCACCAAATGCTGAAATTCCCAACGCCGGATGGAGTGAAAATGGTATATGGGGAACAACATGCTGTAAAAGAAATGTTCGCAGTCGATGAGGCAATACCGATATCAGCGCTTTCGTCAACAAAGGGATCGGAGGCCAAAGGAAAACAAGAGGCTAAATAGCAACCACAACCACCAGCCTCGACTCAGTCGGAGAAGCAGGGGACGGATGAGGACGACGACTATTGGATCCCTCGATCCTTCATTATCCTCGAGGATTCCGACGCCACCAAATCAATAGTCGAAGAGCTGGAACAGGTCATACTGATCGAATACCTACCCGATCGAAAGGTATACCTGGGTACGGGGTTAACCCCCGAACTCAGGAAAAAACTCATTAAATTTCTTATCGATAATATGGATTATTTTGCTTGGTCCCACTTAGATATGGCAGGGATCCCGCCGGAGATCACAACACATCGATTGAGTCTGGATCCGAAGTTCAGACCGGTAAAACAAAAGAGAAGGCCCCAGCCCGAGGTAAAACACGCATTCATCAAGGACGAGGTAAACAAACTTCTCAAAAAAGGATCCATTCGGGAAGTAAAATATCCCGAATGGTTAGAAAATGTAGTTGTAGTCCCTAAAAAGGGAACAAACTTAGAATATACGTAGATTATAAAGATTTAAACAAAGCATGTCCCAAAGACTTTTTTCCTCTGCCGAATATCGATTGCATGATCGATGCCACGACCGGCCATGAGATCCATAGTTTTCTCTATGCCTATTCCGAGTACAATCAAATACAAATGAACCCAGAGGACCAGGAAAAGACTTTGTTCATCACTAAGTACGGCACCTATTGTTATAATGTAATGTGGTTTGGACTAAAAAATGTCGGTGCTACTTACCAACGCCTAGTGAACCGAATGTTCAAAGAACAAATAGGTAAATCAGTGGAGGTCTATATTGATGATATGCTAGTTAAGTTCCTGCACATAGAGGACCATTTAACACATTTGCAGGAAACCTTCAATATATTGAGAAATACAACATGAAGCTGAAGAAGTGTGTGTTCGCTGTTTGTTCGGACAAGTTCCTTGATTTTATGGTGTCAAATCGAGGGATCAAAATAAACCCCGACAAAACCAAGGCAATCGAATACATCACAGTTGTAGACAACGTTAAGGTCGTACAAAGATTAATAGGGCGGATAGCCGCCTTAGGCCGGTTTATTTTGATGTCTTCAAATCGAAGTCAGAGGTTGTTTTCACTACTCAAAAAGAAGAATAATTTTGCTTGTCCCCGGAATGCCAACAGGCATTGGAAGAATTAAAGTGGTACCTATCAATCCCACCACTGCTTTATACTCCGAAAGTGGACGAGCAACTCTACTTATGCTTAGCAGTCTTGGAAGTCGCGGTAATTGGGGTCCTAGTTCGAGAGGAGCAAGGTACGCAATTTTCCGTTTACTATGTTAGTCGAACTTTAGGTAAGGCCGAGACCTGATACCCACACTTAGAAAAATTAGTGTTTGCTCTAATAAGCAACCCTAGTAAATTAAAATCATATTTTCAATGTCACCCAATTTGTGTGGTGACCACTTATCCTCTTCGTAATGTTTTGCATAAGCCTGAACTCTCGGGCCTATTGGCCAAATGGTCCGTTGAAATCAGTGGGTATGATATCGAGTATCAACCTCCAACGGCCATCAAGTCTCAAATCTTAGCAGACTTTGTGGCCGACTTCACGCCAACCCTCGTACTCGAGGTCAGGAATTGTTGTTAAAAAAAGGTACATCTTCGGGGGTGTGGACCCTTTTCACATATGGTGCTTTGAACGTGAAGGGGTCGGGGCTAGGCATCATTTTGAAACCGCCCACAGGCAATACAATTAGACAATCTATCAGAACTTATAAGTTGACTAACAATGAGGCCGAGTATGAGGCCATGATTGCAGGTCTCGAGCTGGCTAAAAGCTTGTGATCAGAGGTCATCGAGGCCAAATATGACTCCCTAGTTGTGGTAAACCAAGTCAACAGAACCTTCGAGGTTCGACAAGAGCGAATGCAGAGGTACTTGGACAAAATGTAGGTAACACTACATCGGTTTAAAGAATGGTCCCTACAATATGTACCTCGAGAACAGAATAGTGAGGTCGACGCCCTTGTATATTTGGGGTCATCAGTCAAAGACGACAAAATTAGCTCGGGAACTGTCGTACAACTTTCAAAGTCAGTAATTGAAGAAGGCGACACCGAAATAAACTCCACAACCATAACCTGGGACTGGAAGAATAAACATATCGAGTACCTAAAAAACGAGAAGCTCCCATCGGACCCTAAGAAATCAAGGACTCTGTGAACAAAAGTTGCACGATTCACATTGGCCGAAGATGGAACACTATACAGAAGAACGTTCGATGGACCGTTAGCAATATATTTGGGTCCGGGAGACACCGACTACGTCCTACGAGAAATTCACGAGGGTACTTGCGGAGAAATCATTTCGGTGCCGAATCACTGGTTCACAAAGTCATCAGAGCGGGATACTACTGGGCCAATATGAAAAAAAGATACTAAGAAATTCGTTCGAAAGTGCGACAAGTGCCAAAGATATGCGTTGATGATCCACCATCCCGGAGAGCAACTTCATTCAGTCTTATCCCCATGGTCGTTCATGAAGTGGGGAATGGATATTGTCGGCCCTCTGCCAACGTCCCCAGGTAAAGCTAAATTCATTTTATTTATGACTGACTATTTCTCTAAGTGGGTCGAAGCACGGGCTTCCGAGAAAGTCAGAGAAAAAGAAGTTATAAACTTCATCTGGGACCACATCATATGCCGATTCGAGATGCCTGCCGAAATCGTATGCGACAATGGAAAATAATTCATCGGCAGCAAAATAACAAAGTTTCTCGAAGACCACAAAATAAAAAGTATCTTGCCAACGTCGTACCATCCTAGTGGGAATGGACAGACCGAATCAACAAACAATACCATCATTCAGAATCTAAAGAAAAGATTGAACGGAGCCAAGGGAAAATGGAGATATATATCGCCCGAAGTCTTTTGGGTGTATCGAACAACGTCAAAATCTAGTATAGGGGCAACACCGTTCTCCTTAGTATATGGCATCGAAGCTCTGATCCCGGACGAGGTCGGGGAACCTAGCGTCAGGTTTCAATACACAATGGAAGAGTCAAATCATGTACGAGCCTCGAATTACTAGATGAAAAAATAGGAAGATGACATCGTCTGAATGGATGCACAAAATCCGCACATCGAAAGGTACTACAACTGAAGAGCCAATCTTCGACACTTTAAAATCGGGGACTTAGTCCTGAGAAAGGTCACCCTCAATACTCAAGACCCGAACGAAGGAAAACTCGGCCCAAATTGGGAAGGACCGTATCAGCTCCTCGATATCATCGGAAAGGGATCCTACAAACTTGGCACGATGAATGTCGAACAATTGTCAAATAATTGGAACATATCACTCCTCAAACAATATTATTGCTAAGGTATGACTTTCTCCGTTTTCGTTTATGTTTTATACTAACTTGTTGCAGGTGTTCAATCAAAGACATCGAATTTTTCTCCAAACATGAGGTCCTTAGGCCTGAAAGCACGCGTTGCACTCTTTTTCCCTTCAACCGATTTTTGTCCCAGATGGGTTTTCCAAGGTTTTTAACGAGGCAACATTGTTCGTGCTAACTTAGAGCAATTCAACAGTACTCGAGGCCTATTTACTATCAACCTCGAATACTGGGGGGCACCCTTAGATGATTTTGAGGAAAATACTTCGTGTCAACAAGGTTTCGATAGGTAAATTTTGTAAAGGGCCAAACGGTCGAATGAATCGTGTCCATGTAGATTACTCGACCCCTAGTGGAAAAGCATGTACGCATTTATGATATATTGAAAGAAGTATTTTTTCCTTACCAGATGTTCCATGCCTTAGTGAAATTTCTACTTTACAATTGCATACTTATGATCTATTGCGGAAACTGGCTCAAGGACCGATCGCAACTAAAGCTTGAACAACTAACCCCGTACTCGGGGACTGCTGTCCAAAAATCGACATGCTCGAATTAATTAAACTTCGAGACTGTAAGACCTTAAAAGGGAAAATCCTAGATTTTATAGGCCAAGGCCACCTCACTCGGGAACTGACACTTCGAACAAGTTCGAAGTATAATTGGGAAAATAATCCCAAGAGGCAAATCCTAAGGCTACAGCCAAACTAACACGGTTCTGAGACGTCTGAATTCCGTAATGAAAACATGCCTTCGAATATTTTTAACTGGTTAAAAAATCTACCCTAGGCAAAATAACCAAAGGATTTTGACAATGTCAGCCTTCGAAAAATCCTAAGGGGTATCGAAGTGTTCGATAAACAATTTAGTACTGAACAAAATTGTGTTAAGGCACAAAAGAAAAAGCAAAGGGTTTCAATAACACTAAACCCCGAAAAAACCCGATATGTAATGACTTACTTCGTACTAAGGCATGACAAATTTTTATATAATTAAACTTTTTAAGTCGAAAAGGAAAAAAAGCCACTCTCTTGAGGCCATATCGGCCCAATTCAAGAGCCTAAGGGCCGTTATATTTTTTGAGTTCGAGAATTGATCCTCGCTCAACTAAAACCTAAAGGTCTTCCTTCTTAGAGTTTGAGCAAGTACTCACTCGACTACAAAGACTATATTAGTCCGGCTTCGACCAAATTGCCTAAGCTTCGAATTTATGAACAAAATTTTTACAAGGCATGAAGTGTATCAAAATTTTCATAAGGCATAAAGCGAATCACAAGGATAAAGTCGAGGTAAAAGCCAAAAAAGGAAAAGTTTTATACATGTGAAGATATTCACAAAGTACCAATCGAGGTCCTACACAAAATAAAAAAGAACAAAAAAAATAAAAAATACAAAGGCTCCTAACTATTCTCGGGGGCAACTCCTTCATTGGAGTCCTCCCCATTCTTGGACCCACTCTTGTTGTCATCATCATCATCATCGTCTTCGTCATCAGAAACGGCCAGCGCTCTAGCATCACTTCATGCTCTTTTGCCTTTGCTATCTCTCGAGATCGAAACCTCGAGCGTGGATATCCTCGAGAGTTTCCATCCGAGATTGGAATTTGGCGAGTTCGGCAATTCAATGTGCACGAGTTTGAGCAGTCTCGGTGGCCTCTCTCGCTTGAACTTGAGCGGCTTCAGCATCGGCCCGATAAATGGACACGGATTCCCCAACCTTGGTCTTTGCCTTCTCGGCCTCAGATTTGGCCTTTGCGAGTTCGGAAGCCAATCGAGCCTCGAGATCCTATATCTTCCTTGCCTGAGCCGAGCTTTTCTCCTTCATGCCTCAAAGATGGCTTTCGACCGATGAAAATTGGGCTAGAGCAGTTTCTTTTCTACAGCAAGGCGGTCTATGCCTTCCTTCCACCCGTAGGACTCCGCCTCAATCGCCTTGAGCTCCTCTCGGAACTGCTCGATCCTCTCGATATTTTTCTACAGCTGTGATATTGAAATATTAGCTTTTGTTCCCGAATCAAGCCCATGAGCTTTTAAGAGTATCATTACATGCTCGATCAGGTCAGTCTAATCCTTGTGAGCCTTATCCAATTCGGCTCGGAGGTCCTTAATCTCCTCATCTTTTTGCCCAAAGAGAAGTTTGACGTCATTCCTCTCCTCCGAAAGCCTTTGGAGGTCGGCCTTACATTGGCTCAGTTCAGCCTGGGATTTGGAAAAGGCCTGCGTGGAAAAAGAAGGGAGTTAGACAGAATATGGAGGAATATAACATCAACAAAGGAATTAAGACTTACCTGGTTCAGGATTCGTTGAGCCTCTTCGAAGAAGCTGGATGCGTCATTCAGGTCGGAAGCATCTTCGACCCCGACAAAGAAATCTCGGAAGGGATCGTTCCCTGCGGGGACTTCGCCTACCTCGGGGGTCCTCAAAGCTTAAGCATCCCAGATCGCCTCTTCGGAGAAGGCAGGAAGAGTAGGAGAGTCTTCGATTACTATTGCCCCAAGTGAGTCACTTGGGTCGCTCTCTTCAGTTTGATGGGCCTCAGGGTCGGTACCTTCAGATCTACCCATCGCTTGTTCATTTTGGTGGGGAGTATCCTTGATATTCGACGAGTCGGGGACTTCTCCCGAGTCCTTCTCCAAGACCCCCTCAGTCGAGGCGGGATTTCAATAGCCACCACCGATTCGGCGGCCTTTGGGGCCTTGATGGTCTTCTTCACTCGGGCCACCAGAACGGAGTCTTCGTCTTCTTCTTCTTCTTTTACCTCCCTTATCCGCTGAAGTGCATCAGCAGGGAGGGCAACAGTATCCGTCTTCGACTTTCGGACGACGCTTTTTTGGGCTTTGGGGCCCCGAATGTCGAGGCCCTCTTCTTCTTATTGTCCTTCACCGGTTTCAGAACGGGGGCCGGAGTCTCTTCATCGCCAGTGGGGGGCCTCATGTACGCATCTTTGCCTAGACCTACACATGAGAAAATCGAATAAGTATAAAAAAATATCATGATCAAATTATCATATATGAGAAAAGGGAGCTTACCATGATTATTGGCCTCCCATCGGCCTTTTGCTAAGTCGCGGCAACAATGCTCGGCATACGTGGAGCTCGAGGCCAGTTTCCGAACCCATCTCTCTAGGTCGGGGATTGCACGGGGCATCCAAGCAACCACTACATCATGAAAGAAGACATTAATGAGAAAAACGGAGGAACAAAATAATACATGGAAGCTAACTGTGAAATAGTACTTACGCTTCATGTTCCATTTCTCAGGAAATGGCATCTTCTCTGCCGGGATGAATTCGGAAGTCTTCATTCGAACGAACCTACCCATCCAGCCTCGATCTTTGTCCTCGTCGATGCTCGAGAAAAATACCTTGGTTTCTCGATGCTGGAGTTTAATCAACCCTCGATAGATACGGGAGTTGTACAACCTAATGAGGTGGTCGAGGGTGCATGGCATCCCCTCGACTTTGCTTGAAAAGAATCGGAGCATGATAACTATTTGCCAAAAGGAGGGATGGATTTGGCCTAAGGTTGTATGGTACTGACGGCAGAAGTCGATAATGACGGGGTCGAGGGGGCCCAGCGTGAAAGGGTAAGTGTAAACACTCAGAAACCCTTCCACGTGGGTGGTGATATTTTCTTCGGGGGTTGGAATCACCACCTCTTTATTCCCCCAGTTGCAGTCTATCTTCACCTGCTCGAGGTACCCCTCATTTATCGAGCAAATATACCTCGACACAGGCTCGCATCGACCAGGGACCGAGGAAGCTTTCTCGATCTTAAAGTCAGAATTAAGGGCACACCTGCTGGGAACGCACTCTTCAGGGCGCGGTAAGATCGGCGTTTTGTCACCGGCCGGCTGTGAAGAAGAAGCTTTTTACTTTTGGGGAACTGTTTTGGATATTTTTTCCATTTTCGTTTAAGCTTGAAGAAGAAAGAAGAAGATAAAACTTGAAGTTAGAGAAAAGATTAACAGCGAAGCTTGAAAGTCTGTAGAAAGAAAGAACTTGGGAGAGGTAGAAACTTTGGAGATTAGAAGAAAGTAAAAGTAAAACTTGAATCAATGAAGAGAATGCCTATTTATGAGATTCACGGCGACGTTTCAACAGCCCTAGTGACTGACCACCAACTGACGAGCACTGATGATTTGGAGAACTGTACCAAAAAGACGTTTCGGTCGATGAGACGTTTCGGTCACTTCCACCGCTTACGTCATGAGGATGATGTCATGACAGGTTGAGGTAAAATATCGAAGGCGCAATTCGTTTCTTGTCGTTACATTCCAAGAAACGAGGGGAATATCTTTATACATTTAAAACAGGACCCACCCGATTTTATTGTTCTGGTAATTTGCATCGGAGGACAATTTCACAATGGAACAAACCAAGACACGAGGGTAAGATACCAAGTGCAGAATCGAGGTACTTGTCATGATCGAGGCTAGTAGCAATCGGGGCCAAACGAGACAGACATCGAGAATGATCAGAGATAGCACAATAACGGAAAGGCAAGATATCCGTGATTGATCGAAGATCATGGCGTGAATCTTGGAACGGATCAAATCAGAAATGATTAATCAGCTAATCATGGAATTTCCTTCTGTGATTAGAGTTGTACCATAATTAGAATTCATCTACTATATAAAGAGGAGTTCTAATCATTTGTAAGACATCATTATTCACAGAAATCAAACCAATATAATTATTTCTTTCTCGCTTACATTATTGTTCGTCAGCTTGTTCTATTTTCTAACTGTTCTTACATTTATCAGTTCGAGATTATTTCGACTCGAGGACCAAGTTCTGTTCGAACACTGGTTTACTTTACTTATAATTTAATTCTGTCATTTATCTTCGTATTTATCAATTGGTGTTGAGTGAAATCATATATCTTTAAAATCACAATATAAATTTCATTGTTATCCAATTTTAAGGTAAACATATATGTGTGTGTAAGAGTCTCATGTAGTAATAGTCAGTCGTTCTTCAAATGAGAACAAAACACCGTTTTTGTAAGTCGTCATTTTAAAAGAAATTAAAGTTCATATTCTTTCGTGCTTTATTAACATGTTCAAGAAAATGATGGGAACTCGTACATTTAAAAATCTCTGAAATTTGATAGACAACAGCAGTAGGTCCCAAAACGGCACTGATGATTCGCTGCTGAAATCACTACTATCAACGACGTGCATGCTTTCTTTTTCCAATAAGTTGAAGCAATTGCAGTGGAGGATTCTGATTACGTTGCAGCAGAAGGAAGCACCAAGAGCAGTGGATTCTTGCCTCTCGTTGAGGGCATAATTAATTATGCAAATGAAAGTTTATTTTCCCAGATAATTTAAAATTCTACGTTACTTACACTTGGATATGGTACCAAATCAGACAAAGGTCATGGCTTCAACTTTGACCACAATTTATTTGTATGGGTGAAAACTTCATTTTATGTGTTTGACTTGGTGAACGATAATAAAACCTTTGATGGTTGTGACGCTACGACATGATTCTAAAAGGTAAATGTCAGATGTGAAAGATAAAGTGGCGCTGAGGCCAAAATGGCACTACTACAAATTTGGGAAAAACCATCCAAAAAAATCGACCAAAGTAGGTCAGTAATGATCAATAACTGTCAAAAATGCGACCATTAACGTGTGGTCGGTATTTTAAAGGTCGGAAGGGCATACCGACCAAAGTTGGTTGGAAAGTTGGTCGGTCAATTAAATTCAAAAAAAAGAAATTGCTTCAACTTTGGTCGTTTTTTCTTACCAAAGTCGGTCGGTATTTTAATTATGTAATTAAAAAATGCACCATTTGGGAATCGAACAGGGTCTGTACTCTGTACTGTGGCAAGATACTATTCTACCACTAGACCATTGGTGCATTTTTTTTAAGACTGTCTTTTATTTCATTTATACTCTTTAATTGTATTATCGCACAAAAATAACCGGTTAATGTCAGTCGGTTTTATTAGAAATAATTACCGATCGAATTCGGTCGATTTTTTAAATTGACCGGCCGAATTAGCCGACAAAAGTTGGTCGATTTTTTTAATAATTGTAATTTATTTTTAAATGAAAAACCGACCAAAGTTGGTTGGTTTCTTGAAAAATCAATTTCGCGGGACTCAAAAATAGCTTCCCCCATTTTTGCGTCAAAAAAAATTAACAAATAAAATATTTTGAAAAACCGACCAACTTTGGTCAATTTTTTGACCGACCAATTGTCGAATTTCTAGTAGTGTGGCTTGGCAGAAGACGAGAACGGGGACGAGCATTCACCCTCAGTATGAAGTGAAAACTAGTCTTAGGATTTAGATTCACTAGAGAATATTCTAATGGATATTCCCTTCTGCTGTACTATTTAGGGTTTTGTGGGCCATATGCTATTTTAAATAGGAAGAGATGGAGATCAAAAAAGAGATTGGACCTATTGTAAAGAAATTCATCAACATTCTTTGTAAAAAATTCTCACTTTATTGAACAGAAACAAAGCTTGACTTTACACTCTTCTTTTTTTTGTCTCTCTCCCGATCCAAGAAGGATTGGAATATAAGATTGCTTTTCATCATCCATCGGTGTCAGAAAGATATCCGAAAATCTCATCTTTGCCGGGTTATCTGTATCTCATCTACTATTTGAAAGTCATTTATTGTTATTTGTTATTCTCTTTTACATTTCCGAGTCTTTATTGCTTAATTATTATCTCAAGTTGTCTTATTTATTATTATACATTAAATATATGTCGTAAAGTGCTAGATTTATCATTGAATATTAATATGGGCTATTATTAACTCTGTTTTTTAACAAATTTAGTTGTATAAAACCAAGATCTATTTTTTGGATCATACATTACTCTTAAAGAGAACTTCCACGTATTTGACCTTTAGAGCAAAAAGAATATAGATGCATTGGTCACACACTTCAATATTCATGCTTCCTCCCATTGATACTGACTCAACTCCCACTAATGCCATGATATTCGTAGCACTTTTTTCTCTTCTATTCTTGCTTGATGTGCGAAGTAATCTCTTTGTCTATGAACATAAGTAAAACATATCCAAGATTTAAATCGAAGTGTAAAGTAACGCTGCACAAATACCCTTTTGTTCAAACTCAGTTTTTTTAAGGTTCTGTACATATTTCATAAGTAAAATTGTTTAGTTAACTTTAAAAAAGTACTCTTTTGTGACAATTGATTCACAGATTGTGTGTGTATATACAGTATACACACAGATCTTTAGCAAGATATAGTTTGGACACTGGGATTGTAACATAGTGCATTGATGGTTATATGTCAAGTCAAAGACTTGGCTGTTCCTATACCCATTGCTTAAGGCTACATCCTTCACTATGATTTACCAGCTAAGTCAAACCCTCCTCAAGCGCAGTGGATGAATACCCTGAGCAGAAGTAGACGAAAGAGCTGAAAGTTAAGACTTAAAACCTTTCTTATAAAACCTGCATAACAGCGTCAAGAAACTTAGATAGGAGTTTCAAATATACTATAAGACGTAAGTAATTTGTTCTCGAGAAGTTATGGAATCTGAGAAAGTTAGGCAGTCCGGTACACAAGGTATTCCCTGTTCACGCAGGGACCGGAAAAATGCCGCACCCAGGGATATAATATAGACAATCTATTAGTGGCTGCTTCCACGGCTCGAACCCGGGACCTATAGGTCACACCGTGACAACTTTACCGTTGCTCCAAGATTCCCTTATAGAATCTGAGATTGTGAGAACCGGAGTACCTTCATAGTCACCCTGATTTACTAATAAGATATGTTAGACCAATTTCTGGCCTGCTCTAGTAGTGTCAATATGCATCTCAGCTCTGAAGACAACTTTGCATTCTTTATGAAGCAGATAGACTAGTTCTTATTCACCCCTTCAGAGCTGTGGTGTATAGTTTGTGTTAATGCATGCCAAAAGCAAATTAATATTGGAATATCTATTTTCCTGTAAGATTGAAACTTACAAGTTTGAGCTTTTTTCTAATTCGACAGGTCAGGTCAAACAAATTTTGCAAATTGCTATTTGGCAAAGCTAACAAATTTGTGACATTCTGCAGCAGGGTAGGGTGGTGGGGGTTAGGAGTGGGGTAGGGTTGGGTGGGGGTTGATAGGGATGGGGAATAAAGTGAGGAAGATTGATAAAAGTTTTGAAAAATATTTTCCCTTTTTTTGATAGGAAAATGAATTCATGAAGGAAATATTTTCCAAAACATTTAAGTCAACCAAACATGAGAAAATTGAAAAACAATATCCGGAAAATGTTCACCTTCATACCAAACACACCCTACATTTAATGGCAAAATCCATTACTATTTGTTCATACCAACGTCGTGTGTTTATAAGTTGGTGCTTTCTCTGCTTTTTCATTGTTATGGTATTATATTATGAACTATTTGGTATCTTCTTTGGATACAGCAGCAATACTTGACATTGAAATCTGCTAGGCATAGAGATGTTCTCACGGATAGAATGCATAACAAACGAGGAGAGATATCAATAGAGAACGAAACTCAAGCCCTAGCAATTTATCTCGTGGACCTATAACAGAGCTCTCCTTATAAAAAAGATAATATATTTCATTAAATCCACAACAAACAAAAACAACTTCTAATTCATGTATTTCATTCACCAACACATAAGAAAAAATAAACCATTTGTGTCTTAGGTATATCCTTTCTATTCTAACATGTATCTCTTCAACTAGTGATCATGGCTAACCTTGTCGTCGTGTCTAGAAGACACTTTTGGTCGTCATTCACCTCTAACCAATGCATGTTCTCTCCTGATTATATGATCAACAAAATCTCTGCTAGTTTCAAATTTTGATTTGGCCGTTTAGAAGAATTTTGCTTCCCTCCATAATGCAAGTCTGAATACATGCTAAATTTCTAAACAATTATAGTCTATGACCTGAAAACAGTAAAATAAAATGGGTATTAACATTATGACTAGGTAGTAAGATATTCCTTTTACTTCGTTACAACATTCCATATGATTAGCATAAAGACCATCCACTGGTGTAGCTACCAACGCAAGAATACAGCACTATGCTTCTTACCAAGATCAACTGGACAATTAGATCAATATGCTAGTCAATCCTGTCCCCTCCCCCACCCAACGAGAAAAAATTTGGGTGAGAAGTGAGATTAAAAATTTCATTTATTTCCTTTCTTGTTCTCACCCAACATAGAAATGCAAAAGGTCTCACTGCAACAATCAAGCGGGACAATGCTAATCAAGGGATTAAGACAGTCACAAAGAAGTAGCCCCTCAACCGACAAAAAGATTAAACCATCCCAAAACTTAGAAATCCGAGTTAAAGAAACCAAGTGATGAATCAATTAAAACAAATAGTACTACAAGTTCTACTATTTTATCCTCCATAGTGAATTCATTTTCCTCAGAATTCTGCAGATGGTTTCAAATGTCACACTGTCCATCTGATTAGCATCATCATGTATCGCATACATCTAGACTTAAAAATCCTTAACGAAAATAATCAGTTACCTTCCATCAAGTATAGGAACCAAATAGCAATATAAAAATACAAGAACCATAGACTGACTTCATTTAGACCAAGCAACAAATTCTAGGAAAAATTCTATTAAGGCTGAATTGAAAAATATAGCTTCACTGCAAAACGAAATAGCCTTGCCGCACTCAAAAATACAAATTCACTGCGTTATAAAGCTGGCAGAGAGACTAGATACAGCAATATACAAGAACCATAGACTAACTTCATTTATGATAAATTCTTGAACCAATTAGACAAAGCATAAAGCAACATCAAGGATTAATTTCACTCACCTGCAACTGGCATACATCTTGACATAAAGGTCGTTATAAGAAAAACAATGTTAAGGGCAGCAACCTGTCACATTAACACAGCAACCAATAAGTATACTGAATTGCTTTGGATCAATTTAATTGATTGTTAAAAGAAACTCTACTAGAGATCTTTTCGAAATATACCTCTATTACTCTAATCTAACTCAAACAAAGAAATCAATTAGGGTTTGGACATAAAAATTGTAATTTTTGAAAAAAAGTAGTATTTGGAGTTAAGTTGAAAAATGGTATTTGAAATTTGAAATTATGTATGGACATGCATTTCACTTGAAAAAATATTGCAGTTCTGTGCGTTGGGAGAAAAGTTTTTTTGAAAATTTTGAAAAAGAGGTTTTTTGAAAAACTCATTTTCGAAAAAATTTCAAAAACTTGCAAAATGTCATGGACAAATACATTTTTGAAAAAAAAATTTATGGAAAAACGGGTCCTAAAACTTCTCAAATTGCAAATGTCTGAAAATGATGTCTCATAGTTCAAAGATTTGAGAACTATTTCCAAAACACCCCATCAATCATTATTGTTCAAGTGACAATATGTCTATGTGACATTTATCAAACAGCAAATAGGCTTTATCCTCTAGACGTAAACAGCGCAACTAATTTAGTATAAACAAATGAATCAAAATAAAAGAAATTACAAGCAATATAGTAAAAACAAATGAATCAGAATGAAACCCGCTCTCCTGCTATAAAACCTCAGTACAAAGTATAACATTGCTAAACTTAAAAAGAGAAAAACAAAACTTTATGGGGTTGAAAACTTTATTGTTCAAAATATAAAAAGTTGCATCTCGTGATTACAAACACTCTTGCAAGATTGAAAACTTTATTTTCCGGATTGAGCTTTGGAAGTATCTTTCTGTCTTCAATTCCTCTGATCGCTCTATCTTTATTAATTAGTTTATTATTTATATTTCTGTTGTGTATAGCTCGAACATATCAGAGTTGGGATAATACTAGATGATGTATTTCTATTGGTAAATAAGTCCAAATCTGATATGTATAATTGGTTATTCTAATATTCTAATTATAAATCATACTTTTGTGTCTTACGTTGGTGACTGTTATTTTAGAGGATGATGATATTTTGATATATAGCAAGGCATTGACTATAATATCTTAAATTTAAATGTAAGAGTAAGGTTTATAGGTGCAATTTGAAGTTATTCCAACCAGGGAAATCTGGTATGGGCTTGTTTATAACTTCTTTATATTTATGTTA
Organism: Nicotiana knightiana; assembly: GCA_005239525.1. Classification (NCBI taxonomy): domain Eukaryota; kingdom Viridiplantae; phylum Streptophyta; class Magnoliopsida; order Solanales; family Solanaceae; genus Nicotiana; species Nicotiana knightiana. The sequence goes on from ML380173.1 coordinate 34,269, forward strand.
CTTTCTTTTTATATAGATATGTCAGATTCGAGGATGAATTTCAGGAAGGAGGAATCGATATCATCCTGGATAGCCCGAAGCTCATTATAGAAGAATAATTTCTTGTTCCTTCTAAAAATAATACTTTCTATGTTTTTGATAGGTTATAAGTACCTTCGTTATATGTTTTGATGATCTAACAAATTTACTGTCAAGAACCAGATAAGGAACTTGATACACATCCTTAAGAACTTAAAGTCAACATGTCTCCAGTTGGGGACACAGTTCAACTCTTCCGAGTAAAAGGAACAGTAGAAGGAACATATAGCTACCAATTCCCGAGGTGACTGTACAATCAACATGTCTCCAGTTGGGACACAATTCAACTCTTCCAAGTCAAAAGAACAACAGAAGGAACAGATAGCTACCAGTTCCCGAGGTGACTGTACAAGTCAACTCTTCATAGTTGTAAAGTTGTTGCCTGCACACGCTACAGTGCAGAAACAGTACAGCAGTCAACTTTATGGAGAATGCTCTTCACCTAACTTGCTCACATCATCCAAGTGATGTCACAAATGAGATATTAACATCAAGCAAAGGAAAAACAAATCACTTGCACATTCAAGAACTCATCAAGCATTCTCTCAAGTCGGTGTCAATCTTGCAAGTGATTCTCAAGGGCATCAAGAACGAAGAACAACATAACCAAGGACCAGTTCCATGTATTGAAGTTATTACATGTCCTTAGGTTTGTTGAGTCTTTGTTATTTGTTCTTCATTTGTAACTTCTATCCAGCTTACTTAGAAGCATGTCTGTAGAAGATCTTTTGTAAATCATAAACTCTTGTGTTTGTGTCTTGGCTAGAGTTAGTCAAGTTGTAAAGTCTTTGTAATAGAATTATTACAAAGTGGCTTGTAATAGAGTGTTACGTGTTAGTGAGGAATTAAGGGGTTAATTCCTAGGTTACAATAGGTTGTAATCTAAAGTTGCTCAGTAGTGAAGTTGAAATCCTACAAGGGTAGATCGTGGTTTTTTATACCGTGAGCTGGGAGTTTTCCACGTAAAACTCCATTGTGCCATTTACTTACTGCAATGTGCGTGTGGTCTGTGGGAACTAATAGAGAACCCGGTTCTCTATATAATTTGGTGGACCCTTAAATTCTATCAATTGGTATCAGAACAAGTTCTTTCTAAAAGGTTAACACCTAGAAAGGATCCTCATCATGGCTGCTCCACCAAACTTCGAGGAAGGACAATCAACCTATAGACCCCCAAGATTCAACAACCAATACTATGGTTGGTGGAAAACAAGAATGCATGACTTCATTATGGCTGAAGACTCCGAGCTTTGGGATGTGATTTGTGATGGTCCCTTTGTCCCTATGAAGGTTGTTGGAGAGGGAACAAAGACTGTTCCAAAGACAAGAAAAGAATACTATGTTGTTGACCGAAAAGCTGTTGAGAAGAACTTCAAGGCGAAGAAGATTCTTGTGTGTGGTATTGGACCAGACGAGTATAATCGTATATCGGCATGTGAATCTGCCAAGGAAATCTGGGAAGCTCTTCAAACGGCTCACGAAGGGACTACTCAGGTAAAGCAATCCAAAATAGATATGCTGACAACTTAGTATGAACTCTTTAAAATGAAAGAGGATGAGTCCATTCAAGAGATGCATACTTGCTTCACCTCCATAATCAATGAGCTCCATTCACTTGGTGAAATTATTCCAACCAACAAGCTGGTCCGGAAGATACTCAGTGTTTTACCAGGTTCCTGGGAGAGCAAGGTTAATGCTATCACTGAAGCCAAAGACTTGCAGAAGCTGACTATTGACGAGCTTATTGGAAATCTCAAAACTTATGAGATGAAGAGAAAAAAGGATATCGAAAGAAGAAAGCCCAGGAAGGAGAAGAACCTGGTTCTCAAGGCTGCCAACAAGGATTCAAGTGGTGATGAATCTGACATGGAGTACCTCACTCAAAGATTCCAAAAGATGATTAGAAAAAAATGGTGGGATTCCAAAGAAAGGAAGTTCCAGCAGGAATTTCAAAGGAAATGATTGTTTTCATAAGTGTGGAAAGCCTGGGCACTTCATTAAAGACTGTCCTCTTCATAAGCAGGATCATTACAAAACCAACACTGAAAAGGCGGATGAGAGGAACCAGGTTCCTGACCAAAGATTCAAAAGAAAAGATTTTGCTGACAACGTTGTGAAACAAGTGCTTGCTGCATGGGAGACTCTTCCAGCGAATCCAAAGGAGATGATGGGCAAGGTGACAGCTCCATGATGGTAGTGGAAAGTGAAGCAGTTGAGTATGACTTTATTTTTGCCTTGATGGCGCAGTCTGATGATGATGGAGATGACGACGATGATGATGAGGTAAACCTTCTGGATGTTCAAGGAAATTTGAAATCCTATTCTCAAAAGAAGCTTATATCCTTGGCTAATGTTTTAATTGATGCATATCACAATCTCATCAATGATAAAAATGCGCTAACCACGGAACTAGGAGAAATAGAACACGAGAGAGATAATCTTGTGGTGGTTATGGATGATCTAAAAGAGACAATTGAGGAACTAAGAAGGGAAAATAGGTCTGTGAACACTCAAACGGGAAAGGAAGTTGCAAGTGAGGCACACCTTAGGCTTGAAAATGAGCTAAAATCAGTAAAATCCAGTTTGTGTGTTGAGCTTGAGAAAAATAGACAACTTCAGGTAGATCTAGGCAAAGTGAAGAGCGACTTAGAAAATCTCTTAAGTGGACCTGGTCCTCTGATGCAATCACTGCTATGTATACGAACAATGAGGGAAACAGGTAAGGAATCGGGTTCAAAAGGGAAAAGACTCCCTACAACCCTCATAGCAAGTACGTTACTGTACCTGACAATTGGCTTTGCACTCACTGAGGCAACACTGGGCACTTCAAAGAAAATTGTAAGGCCAGAATACAGTCTCAACGGAAAAACAAAGTTTTTGCTGAAAAAGTAATTGTTGCTAGGGAACCTGGTCCTTCACATAAAAAACGTATAATGTCTGCTTGGACCAAAAGAGCCCTCATTCACCCGTTTCCTCATTACAAGGGACCCAAACTTGTTTGGGTTCCTAAGTCTAACCCTTGATTTCCTTGTGCAGGAAACAGTTAAAGGGAGCAGTCAACAGTGGTACATGGATAGCAGCTGCTCGAAGTACATGACTGAAGTACAAATGATTTCCTTTCACTGAAGGCTCTGCAGGGAGGGAGTGTATCCTTTGAAATGGCAAGAAGGGATACATTCTGGGAATTAGAAGGATCAGGAAGTCTCTTTCCCACTCTATTGAAAATGCGCACTACGTGAAGGGGTTGAAGTATAGCTTGCTGAGTATTTCCCAAATCTGTAACAAGGGTAACAAAGTGGAATTTGTATCTAAAATACGCACAGTCACAAATCTTGTGACTCGTGAAGTGATGTTAGTGGCCAAAAGATACAAAAATATCTATGTTGCTAACTTTGAGTCCTTGTAAAATGGAGATCTTAGCTGTCTGAGTGTTGATGATAATGTTGAGCTATGGCATAGAAGGCTGGGTCATGCAAGTTTCCATCTACTGAACAAATTGATCAAGAAGGACCTGGTTCGTGGTCTGCCCAAGTCAAGCTTCAAGGATCACAGGGTGTGTGATGCATGTGTAAAAGGAAAGCAAGTAAAATTCTCTTTCAAGCCCAAAAAGGAAGTTAGCATCACAAGGCCACTTGATCTCCTCCATATGGATCTATGTGGACCTATGAGGGTGCCAAGTAGAGGAGGAAAGAGGTACATATTTTCGTCATTGTGGATGACTACTCCAGATTTACATGGACCTTGTTCCTCCGAACTAAAAATGAGACTTCAGCCGACATAGAGGAACCTGGTCCTCAATCACAATATCTGAAGCAGAAAACAGAGTTGTGGATGTTGTACATGGAACTCTAGCTGCTGAGGAATTCAAACCAGATCAAAGACAAGAAACTCACTTGTCTTCTCAGCCTTTCTCTCTCAAATAGAGCCCAAGAATATCAAGGAAGCATTGAAAGATGCAGACTGGATTACAGCTACGCAAGAAGAGCTCCATCAATTTGAGAGGAACACTGCGTGGAACCTGGTTCGACGACCTGCTGACAAAACTGTTATAGGAACCAGGTGGATATTCAGAAACAAACTAGATGAGTTTGGAAGCACGTTTTTAAACTCGACAAGGCTTTGTATGGGTTAAACCAGGCTCCCCGTGCTTGGTATGAAAGGTTGTCAAAATTCCTTCTAGAAAATGGCTTTACAAGAGGGAAAATTGACAACACTCTTTTTCTGAAGAAACGAGGAAGGAACCTGCTCATTGTGCAGATCTATGTTGATGACATCATCTTTGGAGCAACAGCTGACTCTCTATGTGAAGAATTTGCAAAATTCATGGAAAGTAAGATAGAAATGAGTATGATGGGGGAACTGAATTTCTTCTTAGATTTACAAGTGAAGCAAACCCCCCAGGGGACAATGATAAGTTAATAGGAATCTCATCTGAAAACTACCAAGAGAATCCTAAGATATCTCATAGGGATGCAGGACCTGGTTCTCTACTATCCCTCGGGAGATAAACCCTATGTCATTGTACAATGCACTAATAGATGATCAATTTCTTCATCCGAACATTTACACATGTAGCACCAGTTGTGCAGCACATCTCATGTATTATTAGCCATAAGAGCATTATATTCTTCAATCATTTTAACTTGTACTCGAAGCAAAAGGTTTACCTAGACAATGCATAATTTAACTCCAACATAATTTGACGAGAACAACCCTAAAAGTAATTTTTCAAATCCAAAATTTCACCTCCCATTTTAATACTAAAAAACAATAGATCCTTTACTTATCACAACACATTAAAATGCATTCACATACTAATTGAAGCCTGGGACACAGGAAAAAGTTCACTTGCTCTTTACTTATCCTGGCTATTATCTTATTTGCCGAGGGTCTTTGAGATATGTCTGTCTGGTAGGTTCAACTAGAGGATGTGAACGCTGGAAATGGTGGAATGATGGACCTCGTGAGCATGGAATGTGTCAACAGGTTTGAAGGTGAGACTAGGTGAGCATGGAATGTGACAGCATGGTCAAAGGGACGTCAATGAAGGCAGACACTTCTGTTTGAATTTCTACCATATGGAGAGGTAGAAAGAATGTTCATACTGAGAACTCACGGCTTGATGAAACTTTTATTTTGTTGGACGAGGAATTATCTTAGCTATTGCTAGCGTTTGAGGAGAACAAGAATAGTGGTAGTGAGCTTAATTGGTTAACCACTCCATCTACCATACTTGGGACTTTGTCGGAGGAAAAAAGAGATGCACTAAACTTGTTGATGTCAATTTTTCCAACCCTAAGGACCTATCGAGATTCAAAAATCATTGCAAAGGACTAGAAGATACTAATAGAGGATGATGCTTTATTACAGAACTTAGTTCTTGTCGGGAAGGACATGGTGAAAACATTTTAACCGTAGATGTGACCATGTTATTGACTTGCTTTGAGATTTAGGTTGTTTCCTAAATTACCATGATTCGCATCCAAACAAGACAAATTAGAAAGACTTGGAACCACTTTTTACAACTAGAAGATGCTTGGATATAACAAACAACTATAACATAGATCACAAGAAATAATGGACGTAAAAGCAGCACCTGTATTTGGATTGGATAGCTAATACTTGACATGTGGCTCATGTCCTATTCCAATTATTACCTCCTACTTTGATCTTACACGAGTACAAAGTTAGTTTTTTTTTGAGAAAGTTAAATAACAATTTAGGTTTTCCTTATTACTTGGTCTCGAATTTCTCGAATTATAGGGGCATGCTGATTGATATAAGCAAAACTGAAACTAAATCCAAGGAAGGAAGAGATATAACTTCACCTATTCTTTTTACTATAGTTTTTGATCCATCAATATTAGGAAAGGCCCAAAAAATCATAGAAAAGAGTTGTGTTACCGGATATGTATAAGAGACACCATAGTCTAGAACTCATAGTTCAGAAGATGAAGATTATGTTATACAAAGTGTTAATTAAAAGCAACTGCTTCATCGCTTAATCAAAGTGAGGGATTACCGCTTCATGGGTGAAGTCATGCGGTTTAGAGAAGTGCGCTTCACACGATGAGGAATAAAGTGGCAACAATTATTTGAATCTTACTATAAAAGATGAAAAAATATAAGAGACAAGGGGAAAATGACACTATGCCCTAGTCCTAATTTGTGTGGCACCATGTGACTGATCATGGATTTGAATCTTTTTGACACATAAGCTTAATATGTATATGTATGAAGCATCAAAAGTATTCTTCTAAGTGGGTCCACACAAATCTTGTCAACCTCTAGAAGAGTATGTCATTAGGGACAATGTGGGAAGGTAAATATCATTATTCATTACGACAACAACAACAAACTCAGTATAATCTCACAAGTGGGGTCTGAGGAGGATAATGTGTACGCAGACCTTACTCCTACCTTGTGAAGGTAGAGAGGTTGTTTCCGATAGACTCTCGGCTCAAAGAACAGTGACAAGGAAGCAACCAACCATAACAATAACAAGAAAGAAAAGAAAAAACAAAGACTAGTGTATACTAACAAATATCTAGAGATAAGAAATACAAGAATATTACTAATACTATCGGTAAGAAGGACACAAAATATAATTAAAGGTCTAGGAACACGAACCGGTAATACTAGGAGACACCCTCGACTACCTATCAACCTTCGACCCTAATTCTCGACCTCCACACCTTCCTATCTAGGGTCATGTCCTCAGTAAGCTGAAGCAACGTCATGTCTTGCCTAATCACCTCTCCACAGTACTACTTAGGCCTACCTCTACCCTTCCTCGGACCAAACATGGTCAAACCTCTCACACATCCTAATCGGCGCTTTTATGTCTCTCCTCAACACGTTTCCGAACCATCTCAGCCTCGATTCCCGCAGTTTGTCTTCCACAGGGGCCACTCCAACCTCGTCCCTAATAACTTCATTCCTAATCTTATCTTTCCTGCTATACCCACACATCCATCTCAACATCCTCATTTCTGCTACTTTTATCTTCTGGATATGGGATTTCTTGACTGGCCAACACTCCGCACCATACAACATAGTAGGTCTACCTACCACTCTGTAGAACCTGCCTAAGGTAAATATTAGGAGTTTCAAAATATATAAACATTTCAATCTTTATGGAAAGATAAAAAAGAAACGGTGTCAAACAAATTGAGACAGCACGAGTACTAAGTTCGCATATGTTTTTTATAGTTTTATTTTTGAGAAGTCTTAGCTTCACTTCAAAAATAAGCATACGTTTCATTTCTCACTTTTTGCTTTTGGCCCACAAACCTTATTCCTTGCATGAAGGTCTGTCATGAAGAGACCATCACATCTGCATATGTCCGTTCTGTGTGCAATCTCTAGATTTCTTTTTCTAGACCCATTATGGTGATTGTTAGATTGTATCTTTGGAGCTATCCATGAGGATTGAAAGCAGTAAGTAAGAAAAGAAAGAAGCCCGGTTCGAAGAGTAATGGAAAGTTCAAGGGGATCAAAGCGAAGAGACCAGATGGAACTCAAGAAGTTGGAATTTCATTCCAACTATGAAAAAGACGCTATGAGAAGAAGGCTAGCTGAACAGAACAAATGAAGGCTAACGTAGCGTGTCAGAATATTAGGACAAAAACAACAAGAACAAGAGAAGCAGATTAAAGACGCTTGTTGAGAAGTGGAACGCCAGCATCTACTGCTTCAGACTAAGTTGCGGAGTAGAACTGACAGACTTTGTAAGACAAGTACGGGAGCATATGTGAGTGGACAGGTGGAGTTTGGGTTGGTTTGAAGTGTATCACTTGTATAGCTGACACTTTATAAGCTTACTTGTTTGAAGCAGTGAGTAGAGTATATTAATAGTTGGGAACAAAAAGGTGTGCCTCGGAAATAATAGCTTGAAAGGTCTCGTCTTGCAATGAAATAAGAGAAAACTTCTTATTAACTAGACTAATAAACAAAGTGCAAATGGAACCCCTAATATAAGATTCTTGGGATATATACAATATGCTAGGTAATCAACCTCTATGCCTAATAAAACAAGTAAACATTCTATAGTTAAGTACATAATTCCCTAACATATCCTATAGAATATATTGCAATATTTTCCTTACTCTAGTTCAATAACACATATGTGGGTTTATATAACTATCCTCCTAATATTCAACTTGCCCCTCAAACTCAAAGTGAGAAAATCAACTTGAGTTTTGTTTTGGAAACACAGAAAGTTGTCGTAGAAATATCATTGGAATAGTGCACAATCACCCTAAAAAAAGATGTGATGGAACTCTTTCCTCTAGAAAATAGCTGGTAGCACACCGAAAGAAATTGCTTTTTATACTAAGATGAAAAGGGACTCTCTCAGCCACCAAAAATGGTGTTTGTTGCAAGTCTCTATAACCTCATCAGCGTAGCTTGAATTGGCAAATAATAGCAAGAAATTCAAGGTTTAGAGGAGACTGTTAGACACTAATGGTGGAGGCTTTAATCACCATGAGAGGAGCAACTCCACAATGGTTGCTCGAGAGAGAAGGGTGTCAACCATCGGAGAGAAGAGCCGCACCAATTGCCAAATATAGAAAAGACAAAAAAATAAAATTGGTAGGGCAGGCAGCTTAGGCGAAAGCTGGTTGAGATTGTACTAAAACCATAGAGACTCTCACACCATGCGAAGAAAACAAGCAAACTTCTTAGTGACTAAATTTTTAATTAACAATGTCAAGATTCACATTGCAAGATTAGTCGAACTTGAGTAAGGAAAATATCATAGATAATTCTATAAGATACATAAGGATATTATGGAAGACGCACATATTACACGAAGATGGCAAGCATACTTCCATATCTTAAACGAAAAACAGTACAGGAGTATTGTGTTGGGTGATTTGGCGAGCGTTTGGATATAGATTTCTTAAACTTGGAAAAAGAGTTTTTGAAGTTGTGCTGAAAAAAATTTTAAGTTGTGATTGGACATGCATTTATTTGGAAAAAAAATTGAAGTTGTGTGAGTGGAAAAAAATTTCACCCAAAAACTAGCAGTTTTTGGGTACTTGAAAAAAAATTCAAATTTTTTTCAAAAACTTATCATATTCCATGAACAAACAATGTTTTCAAAAAAAAATTAAAAAAAATTGCCAAATTTTATGGCCAGACTGGAGCTTAGAGCAGGCCGAGAGTCGACGAAATTTCGGGTATTGTTGGTTTATTAGAGTTGAGGGGGTTATGCGTAAGATGAGACGGGGAAGAACGACCGGGCCAGACGAGATTCCGGTGGAATTTTGAAAAAGCGCGGGCAGGTTTAGAGTGGCTAACTGGGTTATTTAATGTTATTTTTAGTATGGCAAATGTAACAGCCCAACTCGCTAGTGATATTGCCCGCTCTGGACCTAGGCCCTCACGGGTTTAAAACACGTCACTAGGGTCTAAGGCTTGTTAACTTATATACCCAGCATCCCTCTTGTGTTTTGCCGATGTGGGGCTCCGTCTAAAGTCTAGGGTGTTACATACACCCCCTCTTATGGACTCAGCATCCTCGCTGAGGTTTGCCCCACTGCATGGGATTCGCCTAGACTCAGCACTGAGGTTTGCCCCGCCTAACCGAGATTTGCCTAAACTCAGTTGAACTCTGACCCAACATCGGCATGGCTGACACAAGAGTGGCTCTGATAACATCTGTAACAACTCAGCCCGCTAGTGATATTGTCCGCTCTGAGCCTATGTAACACCCCAGACTTTAGACGGAGTCCCACATCGTCAAAACACAAGAGGGATGCTGGGTATATAATTTAACAAGCCTTAGACCCTAGTGACGCGTTTTAAACCCGTGACGGCCTAGACCCAGAGCGGACAATATCACTAACAGGATGGGCTGTTACAGATGGTATCAGTCACTCTTGTGTCAGCCATGCCGATGGTGGGTCAGAGTTCAACTGTGTTTAGACAAATCCCGATTAGACGGGGCAAACCTCAGTGTTGAGTCTAAGCGAATCCCATGCGGTGGGGCAAACTTCAGCGAGGACGCTGAGTCCATAAGAGGGAGTGTATGTAACATCCCAGACTTTAGACGGAGTCCCACATCAGCAAAACACAAGAGGGATGTTGAGTATATAAGTTAACAAGCCTTAGACCCTAGTGACGCGTTTTAAACCTGTAACGGCTTAGGCCCAGAGCAGACAATATCACTAGCGGGTTGGGCTGTTACAGATGTTATTAGAGCCACTCTTGTGTCAGTCATGCCGATGGTGGGTCAGAGTTCAATTAAGTTTAGGAAAACTCCGGTTAGGCGGGGCAAACCTCAGTACTGAGTCTAGGCGAATCCCATGCAGTGGGGCAAACCTCAGCGAGAATGTTGAGTCCATAAGAGGGAGTGTATGTAAAACCCAGACATTAGACAGAGTCTCACATTGGCAAAACACAAGAAAGATGTTGGGTATATAAGTTAACAAGCCTTAGACCCTAGTGACGTGTTTTAAACCCGTGAGGGCCTAGGCCCAGAGCAGATAATATCACTAGTGGGTTGGGTTGTTACAGCAAATGCCCGAAGAATGGAGGTGGACTACGATGATTCCGTTATACAACAACAGTGGTGATATTCAAAATTGCAACAACTACAGGGGCATCAACCTGCTAAGCCGCACTATGAAGGTTTGGGAGATGGTGGTGGAGATGCGAGTAAGGAGGAGCGTGTCTATTCCCGAGAACCATTTCGGATTCATTGTCGAGACGTTCCACCATGGAAGCCATCCCTCTTGTCAGGAAATTGATGGAGCAGTATAGGGAGAGAAAAAAGGACTTGCATATGATGTTGAATGATCTAGAAAAAGCATACGACAAAAACCAAAGAGAGGCTTTATGGAAATGTTTGGAGGCTAAAGGTGTACCGGTAGCATACATTAGGACGATTAAAGACATGTATGATGAAGCTAAGACCCGGGTGAGGACAGTGGGAGGAGACTCGGAACACTTCCCAATCATGAAGGAGTTACACCAAGATCAGCCTTTAGCCCATTTCTATTTGCCTTGGCGATGGATATATCGACACATCACATTCAACGGGAGGTACCATGGTGCATGTTATTCGCAGATGACATAGTACGGAATGACGAGACGCAAGGCAAAGTTAACGCTAAGCTGGATGTTTGGAGACAGACCCTCGAGTCTTGAGGCTTTAGGTTGAGCGGGACTAAAACAGAATACTTGGAGTGCAAGTTCAATGACGCAACTCAGGAGGCTGGCGTGGTAATGAGGTTGGACTCCAAGTCATCCCTAAGAAAGGAAGGTTCAAGTACCTTTGGTTTGTGATCCAAGGCAATCGGGAGATCGACGATGATGTCACACACCGTATTAGAGCAGGATGGATGAAATGGAGGCTAGCATCCGATGTCTTGTGTGATAAGAATGTAATCCCAAGACTTAAAGATAAGTTCTACAAAGTGGTAGTTAGACCGATCATGTTGTAAGGGGCGGAGTGTTGGCCCGTCAAGAACTCTCATGTCCAGAAGATGAAAGTAGCGGATATAAGGATGTTGAGATGGATGTGGACATACTAGGAGAGATATGGTCAAGAATGAAGATATTCGGGACAAGGTAGGTGTGGCCGCAGTAGTGGACAAGATACAGGAAGCGAGGCTGAGATGGTTCGGACACGTAAAGAAGAGATGTCCAGATGCCCCAGTAAAAAGGGTTTGAGGCGAGGTAAAGGTAGGACGAAGAAGTATTGGGGAGAGGTGATTAGGCACGACATGGCGCATCTTCAACTTACCGAGGACATGACCCTCTATACCCCCTACCCTTAATAGGAAGGTATAGAGGGCGAGAATTAAGGTAGAAGATTAGTAGGCAGTCGAGCATCTCTCATTTTATTCTAGTAGTAGTAATGTACACTAGTTTTTCCATACTCTTAGATTTCTATTACTATCTGATGTTGATGTTGCTTGCGTTTTGGTTTTTCTACTATCTTGTTATTGTTATTGTTTCCTGACTTTCACACTATTGCATTCTTTCTATATATTGTTGTGATTATTATGTTTGTCTTGAGCCAAAGATCTATCAGAAATAGCCTCTCTACCTGCATAATGTAGGGGTAAGGTTGTGTACTAATTACCCTTCTCAGTCCCCACTTGTGGGAGTATACTGGTTTTTTATTGTTGTTATTGTTGTATATAAGGATATTATGCATTTAATTGTATAATATTAATATGCCGTCTTAGGCATAGAGAATGATTGCATATTATACTGTACATTTGACTAGAATCTTATTTAAGAAACCCCTTTTGTATTTGTTAATCAATCAAACTAATAAGAGGTTTTCATTTCTTTCTTCAAATGGCATCAATGAACTCCTTGGTTCAGGTCTCGCCGCTATCCACGGAAAAAAAATTATCTCTAGGTGTTTGGTCAAACAAAGGAACTAGGCCTGCACATGAGGAAACATATTATAACATGAAAAAACAAATAAAATGCCCCTCTTTATAAGTTCATGATTACTGATTAGGTGGTCGCACACTTAACACTTCTCTAGTTCTGTCACTTTTTCAAGTGTTAACTACAATTGCAAATGCGGCCCTTTATTGAGTTAATGGGGCACAATTTCATGGAAAAGGAAGTATATGTGGTTTGAATGAGCAGTAATAAAAGGTCTTTTCAATGTTCCTTGTTAAGATATGTTATGCAGAAAGTGAAACCTGCCAAATATGACTAAATTTAGTGAGGGTTTCTCAAATTTCATCCCAAAGTAAATCTGATCCCTACTTAAGGAAGTAGATTTGCGGTGTTACAAGGAGGTGATAGACCAGCAGCCACCAAAATTAATGGATTTTATTTTCATTGGAATAGGATGAGCAGTTTAAGAAGATCAAGCAATACACCTTGCCTAATCCAACATCATATCACAAACCTATACTTTTTTTGAAGTAATTGTAGATTTATTGATCAAAGCATCCTGGGACACAACAAGACAAAACTATACTTTTGGATGTGATAATTGGGAATAAGTAATTTGTATTTTAATTTTGAGAATTAATGGATGCATATGGATTTACGGATCTCGCTAGTAACTGGTGGTCTTCCAATAGAGTCAGAGGCGGGACCAATTATATATTAGCTAAAAAGCTGTTAAGGGAGATCTTAAAAAGCAGAGCTGGAACGTTCATAGACAGGAAGAAACCAAGAAGACAGATTTTGAACATACTGAGAGATTGGAAAACTAAAACCTATAATTTGACAGATGAGGAACGAACGCAGAAAAAGTTCCCTATTAGAGGAGTTGCAAAAACTGGCAGAGGAGGATGAATATATTTGCGACAGAGATAAAGTGTTTTGTGATATAAGTGTGGGGATAAAACAGAATTCTTTTTTCAAAGGATTGCAAATGCAAATAGGAGGGATCAACAACAGAATTATAAAGGGTGGAGGTGGTTGGCAGGAGCCAAGACAGTGGAAGAACCAGATATTATAGGAAGAAAAGCTTCTAATAACATCTTTGTGTTAAAGAAAATTTATTGTTATAACCTGGATTTGTAACACAAATGACCTATTCAAATCATGGATTAAGGCTAGATTATGAAGAATGAGGATCTTCCAAAGATAACATACAAGAATGACTGACCACAACAGCCATTGAAGAAGAGGAAGTAGAAGCTATCATCAAAGGGTGTGGAGGAAACAAACGTCTTGTGCCCAGCGGCTTTTCGCTCAGGTTCCACAGTGGTTATACAAATGGCATTGGAAGCTAAAATTCTATTATCAAAGGGGAGTGTTTAGAAAGAGTTTCAATACTTACTTCATAGCTCTAATTTCCATGAAGAAAGTGGTATTTGGGGTGAAAGGATTATAGCCTAACAACCTAGTGTGAGTGTGTGTAAGATTATCTCCAAACATGGTGGAAAGGATGAAATTTTCAGCGTTAAATTGTTCTAGATTTTCAAACGACCATTGTTAAGGGAAGGAAAATTACTAATGCAGCTTTGATTGCTAATGGATACCTGAACTTGAGACAACCAGTGCCTAGGACTGTTCATAATTGTGTAAAAACTGAACCAAAATTTTCAATTATCCAGTTTTGATAATATAATAACTTAATTCGGTTTCGATATTATATGGTAGTGAACGCCGGACTGCTAAGACCGGCAATGTTATATGGTGGTAAATGTTTTATGTTAGGCTGCTAAAGACCAGCATATCCACAAGATGAGTATTGTAGAGATGCGGATGCTAAGATGGATGTGTTGTCATACAAGATAAGATACAAGATTAAATATGATCACATTCACCAAAAGGTGCAAGTAGCACGCATTGAGAATAAAATGAGAGAACGCTTGAGATGGTTTGGTCATCTATCTATTATTAAAAATAAAGAAGTCAGCCATGAGAATTCGCCATGTGTCGCGTGAAGAAAATAACATGTGACAATTTTAGAACATAATTAGTTAATTTAGTTAAAATTGGTTTACTTTTTGAATTTGAATTTCAAAATAATACAATATTTATTTTCTTACTTTAAAAAAAATTAATTTACCAACAAAGAAGTTACCAAGAAAGGAATAGAATTCGGGAATAGGAATCTATCTATTATTAAAAATAAAGAAGTCAGCCATGAGAATTCGCCATGTGTCGCGTGAAGAAAATAACATGTGGCAATTTTAGAACATAATTAGTTAATTTAGTTTAAATTGGTTTACTTTTTGAATTTGAATTTCAAAAAAATACAATATTTATTTTTTTACTTTAAAAAAAATTAATTTACCAACAAAGAAGTTACCAAGAAAGGAATAGAATTCGGGAATAGGAAGTTACGATTGTGGAGGTTTAAAAATAATATATTAATTTTTTTACATTTCTTAAAAATTAATTTACTAACAAAGAATGAACACTGTGAGGTAGATCTATTCCGTGAATATCAAATTCTCCAGCCTCAATGTTATAGAAAAGTTATGTCAAAATTAAGAAGGTAACTATATCAACATGCTCATAGTAACTTAAATTTAATATTTACCATTTTTTTTTAGGATTAATTTAATTTGACCTCTAAATATTTAGGCGGAATTGATGTTTGGTTGTATTATAGAAGGTGGATTGCACTGCTTATACTGAGAAGCATAAGTTCTGTTTTGATGTTGTTCTATATGAGCATGTTACAAATGATCATGTATCTTTTCATCACATACATAGAAGTTTTAATTACAAAGACTGAGGATTTATACAAAGATTGCGTGAAAAAATTTTATAATTGATTTTGTCTACCTTTACTTTTTTCTCAGTACAAGATTTAGTTACAATGACTGGTGCTTTATACAAAGGTTTTGCAGAAAATTTTCATAATTGATTTCGACTACCTTTTTTTTCCTTCTCAATACAAGATGATTTACCACCTATTGCTTTGCAACTTAATCATATATCCACTGTTTTGCAGCTTTATAGAGCCACTATAGAACTAATTATCCCAACCATCTTTCAGCGCACAAAAGCTACATAATTTGCTTATGGCGAGACAGGTCTGCTACATTTCTTCACATGGTTGATTCATTTGATTCACTTTTTTTTCAGAAGTTGCCTACTATTATCTTGCATTTTCTACTTCAGGATATGAGGAGGCAGTCAAATGAAATTAGGGAGGCAATAATAATACCTATTATTGTGCCACAACTAGACGCCATTGTGAAGTTCATATATTCATGTATTTTTGGATTGAGACATTTTATGAGAATGTAAGAATACTCATTTATTGATTATCTATATTGATTTTATTTTAAATTTGAGACAAAAAGAATGTTCTTGGTAATCTTACGGTTTCAATTAGTTTAGTCTTCATACATTGCATCTTTTAGGAATACACTGGATGTAGATAGCTAATCGTTGACCCACTTAAGTTTCAAATCTTTTTTTCTAAATCACAAAAATAATTTTTGCTCACTTTTATTGTTTTTCACTTGGTAAGTAGATGTCTAATTCATAAAGGGAGAGTTTCAGCATTAATTGACAGAGAGATGGAACATGCAAGGTCTAATGAGCTTAACTTGACTATCCTCCTCCTTTTTATGTTATGTCGTTTACTATTTCCAAATTGACAGGACTTGGTCCAGGGCGTATGATGACACTGTTATAAAGTGTAAGAAAGGGAGGCAAACACTAATTTGGAGCTAAGCACAAATAAAATAGAATTAAGTTTCAAGGCTGATAATGAAGGTAGTAAATTAAGGCTTTCACACACATTTGGACTCCTTTATGATTGTTGTTCCTTTTTCAAATTTGTACTTACTGCGTTTAAAAGTATAGTTTTTTAATTCCCTTACGACGGCCATGGTTAATCTAATGAACTATAGAAAAGGCCCAGTATTTAGTTGATGATTGGCATGGCATCACGTGCCAAATAAAAACTATGAACTCTGGCATCCCTAATAAGGTTTGACTAAATAAAGTGGAGTCATGGTAATTCTGTAACATGTTTTTCATTTTGATCTTTTGTACTCATCAATTTATGAGATATCTGACAATGGAATATTGGTAATTTATAGTTTAATCAATAAGCAAAATTTCTTAGTTACATATCTTTTATGCAGAAATTTCTTTCTATCATAATGGGAAGTAAACTGCCTCATGGCCCTCAAATGCTGACTAACCGACCTCTTCTTTTGAATGGAGTGCCACTATCATTCTCATATTAAAGGTATGCTCTTTGCTAAATTTTGTTGCACCTTTTTTAATTTTTGTCTAGTGTAAGCTAAAATGAGTGAAAGTGTTAAACAAGGATAGGGTAGACATAAAATCCCATGGAAACGAAATTGGCTCGAAATATGTACAAATCTTTGGAGTCAATGTAGAATTAGCTAAAGATAGATCACAATAAAAGAAAAAGATCCATATTGTGATATCTACTAGTAGGGAATAGGTTTTAGACTTATTAGAGAACTTCTTCTATTATTATTATTATTATAATAATAATAATAATTATTATTATTATTATTATATAGCTTATTTTTCACTTTTACTTCATTTGGTATGATGATTATATCAGTTGAACTTAAATGAAGAAGTGAGGATTCATAAACTGACCCCAACTTGTTTGGGACTGAGGCGTAGTTGTTGTTGTTGTTGTTGGTTTGTGTTCGATATTCTATAAAAAGAATTACCAAACCAATTGAAATATGAATTTACTTCTAGATCTAAGTAAATTATTTTCGAGGCCCAATTTCGGAAGGCCTAGTTAAGTCTAAACAGAAATGAAACAGGCGAACCATAACGAGAAATCCAAACCTAACCATATTTATTTCAGTTCAGTTTCACCAAAAACTGAGAACTGAAACGAAATTTGATAAAAAGCAAACTGAAAGATGAACACTCCTACCAGCACCCCTCCTCTCTCTAACAACCAGCGCTCTTGTTTCTCTGCTTAAGGCGCAATGTCTCCCTTCTTCCTGCGTCCCACTGCTCTTTTTTCCGGTTGAACTTTCCATATATAGAAAAGAAAAGAATAGAAAGAGATGGAATAGAAAGCATCCGTTATGCCAATGACACCAAAGGGATATTAAATGAATGGAATTGGGACATGGTCCAATGGATGGAATATAATGAATCAACTTTGTTGCAGCGTGCATCTCTCTGACCATTATCCCAATGGCAGTTTTCCTACAAGATTTCAGTGGCAGTTTTCTATGTTCATAAAGCAAACTCAAGATTGTTTCACCACTTTGAGTTTGAACTGGCATGTTGAATGTTAAGATAGTATATGCCTAGATTCACATATGTCATGACTCACCATACATGAATAAGAAAAATACGATAGAATACTATATAGATACCTTAAGACATTACTTACTTAACTATTGAATACTTACTTACCTTATTAGACAAGCTCGGAAATATCACACCAACAGAATGTGCAAATAGCACACATAGAAGATAAAAAGAGAGAAAGACGCTTGAAGTCTTTCAATCATCTCCTATGTAGACCTCCAGATGCATCGATCCGCAAGTGTGAAAGCATGAACCTATGAAAAAGGAATGATATAGATCTAAAATCACATGAAAGAACTCTGGAAAACCCTACATTTTCTTGGAATCTATGCAAAAGTAGGGCAAATAAGACATAATAGAAGCAAAAGACCAACATAGGTGACACCTACTTGATATAATAGAAGCAAAAGATCTAAATAGGTGAGAGCTACTTGTCAAGTACTCTGAGGAGTCTTCTTAAATATCCGTGTCAATACAAAATGTAGAGAATATCTAGTGATAGAAAACCCTACATTCAATATTGGAATAAACCGGGCCAAATAGAGCGAAATGAACAGTGGTATTCATATGCTGATCCCAATTAGTTTGGGTGGCAGGCATAAATCTAGATTTTACCTACCATATTGTACGTAATCTAAGATTCTTATAAAAAGAGTCCCTCTTTCACATGCTTAACCAATCAAGCCAATAAGAAGTTTACTCTTTTGTTTTCGAAAAAACAAACATAAAAAAAAAAGGTCTACTAGCATATATGAAAATCTGACAGAAATATTTCTCATACTTTAATGGTATTTTACTCGATAAAATATCAATTTGTCTTTATTCATCACAACACAAGAATGCAAACTAGTGGAGGAAAGAGAATTAAACAAAAGTGTAGTATCACGCCATTTAACTCATAGATGAAACAACACGTCAAAGAAGGCAAAACAAGTTAAAATATCTTGGTCGATGTCATCAACATGTCTTAATCCCAAATGATCTCGAACCTACTTTTGGGAAGTGCATGATCGCAGCAAAGGAATGACCATAACGAAGGATGAAACAATTTTACTCTTTATTTTAAGGAATATCTATATCATTTGCCCTAGTACTTAACATATTAATACCATTCCAAAAAAGGATTGTTTAGCATGTGTTGTCCATATCCACAACTTCACCTACATGAGCTTCTGTATAGGTGTCTTTTCAGGTCCGGAATAAAGGAGAAAGATTCTACATCTCAGCTTCAGCATACAATTATCAAATTATGATGAATTCTTAAGTGATGTGTGAAATTTAGGGAGCATCTAGTTCTAGAAAAGAAAAATTATTGAGTATTGGAATGAAACTACTCCAAATAAAGCAGAATGAATTCAGAGGAGTGTACAGCTGATCCCAACTAGTTTATGATTAGAGCATAAAGTCTTGGTATATATTGTCTATACCCATATAAAGCAACAAAATGGAAGCCTTTATCTCTATTACCAAAGAGCAAGTTCAGACTGGGGCTTGTTTAGAAGAAGTGAGGATGACAGAGAGGCTGATCCTCTAGCTAACAGTGCATTCAGAGTACTGTTCTGAAGTCTGAACATGCTCACCAAGAACAACATAAATAAACGGGAAAAATGAAATAAAAGTATGGGGACTCTTCTTGTAGAACCAAAAAAAGGAACCAAAGTGAATTGTCATGAGAATAAATGTCACTGTTACCTACCCAAAGAGGACTGAATCAAACGCTTAAGCTCTCCATCAAACAAGCCGCAGCATAAAATGCATGGATGAAGTTCAAGCAACTCGCAACCTAATGCACAAAACAATAAACCCACACATCTGAGTGAGATTATCAGCTGAAAATTAATCATAACTAAGCACTAATGAGGCATGGTAAGAGCACCTACCCATTGCATGCTCTCTTATTGAAAGCCATTGGATTTCTCTTCAGGGCATGCTGCAACTTTGACTTGAATTTGATCTAAGCCAAGCTTAATTACACATGCAAAAAAATAAACAAACACTATCCATCCTGCATAACTATGACTCTAAAATAGGTCGAAAGGAAGATAGGTGATATACCCAAACCAAGCTTTCTGTAACTGAACTATTTTAAAGGTTCTCTTTTTTACTGTCAATGACACATGATGCCACGTTTTGCCTTGAAGTCTGCATTTAATGTAACAGTGAGAGGATATTGTTGGAAGTTACTAATACAGTTGCTATACGGCAATCTGAAGCTTCCTCAGTTATGAGGCCATAGTGCTACTCAGAAGCTGCTTAGTCCATCCTTCTAATTACTCTCTCTCCTCTCGCTATTTTTTTCTATCTTTCTGGCTACTTCAATCTTGCTCATATCCATCCTCTTCTCTTGCCAAAATTACAAATTCCAGTAACTTCTTTTGTTCAGTTCCATTTTCCTTATCGTTTCTTTTCAGTTTTAGAAGAGAAACATGCAGGAAAGCTACTGAATCATGTAATAACTGCTGAGTATAAAGATGAATAAGGAAAAGAAAAACTAAGAAACATCCTAAAACAGAATATTATTAGCTAGCAATTTTTGCCACTGTGGTAGCATGGATATACGGGGGGCAAAAGACACCATAAAGGAAAGCACGACAACTAATGATCAAAGAAAAAACACGTGAAGAGAAACTTATTTTCTTTTGCCTCTGTAATGGATAGAAAAGTTACCAATATCAGTGCAGTCCACATGTTACATAAGGTCGAGGTAGAGGGGCATTATGTGATTCAATTGAAAAATACATAACAAGTGAAGTGCAACCACCCTTCTCTTCTTGTTTATCTCATGTGCATAGATGGCTTCCGCAAAATAAACTTATTAGTTCTTAATGATAAACAACAATGACGCAAAACTACTTTATTCCAATGCTACTTTACATTTAAAAAGAACTTCGTTTTCCTTAATTTGGACTTTGTTCGGCTGGAAGTTGGCCATCTTAAGCAGACACTGAACCGATATCCCCTTCTAGAAAGACTTTGATGCTATATATTTGCCCTTTTAGCACCTAAAGTACACTTTCCGCATACAGAAATTTGCATATGTAGCTATAAAATCAAGTGGAATAACATTAAAAGACATAAATGCACACACACAATGAAGCAACAATCGCAATATAATTTCAGTTAAATTACTGTACAAGAAGTAACATAACATAGAAATTAATTAGTTATAATAAATGGAGGGCGGGAACTGAGAAAAAGCTTAATCGGAAATTACATACTATTAATAGCAAAAATCAACTGAGGTAAAAAATAGAAATTAATCAGAGCAATTATTAATGTTTATACAACTGATAGGAGAGAATTACCTTCCGTGGCATGATCGGAGAAATTGAACAGAGTGAAAGAGAGGAAGAGAGGGAAAGAAATTATATCGTCCGAGAAAGAGATGCTCTTCCCATTTATTTTCAGTGTTCTTCCTTTACAGTTTACCCCCACATTAGTTCTTGCGGTTGCCCTTAACTCCCTTAAATTCCTAAATGTCTCTCCCCCCCCCCCCCCCNATCCAATTTTTCGGTTTGTTTTGCATTGTTCCGTTCTGATTTTCGTTTAAGATTTTGGAAAGATGTCCTCTAATCCGAACTAAAATAAATTTACTTAGATTCAGTTTGTTTCTTTCCGGTTTAATCTTTTTCAGTTTGATTTTTTGATTATTCGATTATTCGTATAAGATAATAGAAATCCAAAATAATCTAATAATTATATATATGAATGACGAAAAAAGAATAACTATGACACTGAATGAAAAGTTCAATTCACAAGTTAAAATAATCGATACTACTAATAAGATAGTGAAGCATATTTGATTAAGATAGACAAACATTACTAGTTACTAGTCTCTTATGGCTAAGAAGCTAATAAGTTTGTACGCCTAATATCATAATTAAAGTAGAAGGTATTATTTAATACTTTTGATTTCTCTACTAACCATGTACCAATAATCAGATATTTTATATTAAAATTATATATATATATATATATATATATATAATAATATATAGGGTAGATAGTATCCAGACTCATAGATAGAATATCCGCCTTAGAATATAGTTGGATAGTATTATTAAAACAAAAGAAATAATAAATATATGAGAAAAACTTGGTACGCTAAAGATATAGGTATTACTTTTAAAAATATTCATAGAGAACAACTAAAGATACTTAATAACGAAAAGAAACATAGATGGCTTATTAGACTTAAAACATTTGTAGAGCAATACGAGGAATACTATCAAGTAGATAACATACTAAATAGACTTCATTGGGAAATAACTGCCGTAGCAAGCGATATACTAGAAAGCAAGAGAAGAATAGGATATTATAAAAGGACTTTTAGATACAGTGCACCTTTAGGATAAGACTAGAAGAATTTTTTTTTTTTTTGGGCCACAATCTTATGAAACAACATAGTTTTACTAGATTTATAAGTTGCCACTATAAACTGATATATATTACCTTAGAAAATATTAACAATTATACAGACTATATAGATCGGTTAGAAATACAATTAGCTCTTTGCGAAAGACCATAAGCAGGCAAATTAAACAACCCAGAACTTAAAAATCATATTATTTCAGAAATAGAAACATTAATCATAGAACTAGAACGAGAAAAAGATTATCTTAGGACAATCAGAAACGAGATAAAACATATCCCATTAGGATAAATAATATTTATGAGACAACATCTTTTAACCAAACAAATAGCTTTTAATTATTGGATCTTAAGTGGAATCTTACTAAAACAGGTATAAAAGGACAAAAACAGTTCAATACAGAAGATATTAAGATTGTCCAAAAAATAAAAGAAATGATAAAAGAAATCCCTGATCTAAATATACCATTAGAGACAGATTATATTATAATAAAAATGGATGGTAGTTTAGTTGGATGGGAGCTATATTAAAAGCTAGACCCAATAAATATAATGATAAAAAAGAAGAGAAATATGTACATACCATAGTGGAAAGTATAAAGAAAAAGAAAATATGAGTAGTATAGATGCCGAGATATTAGCAGTAATATATGGATTAAACAGTTTTAGACTATATATTCTCAATAAACCAGAAATATTAGTTAGAACAGACTGCGAAGCAATTGTAAAATTTCATAAAAAGACTAATAATAAAAGTAGCAGTAAAAGAAGATGGTTAAACTTCCTAGATACAATTTCTATATACAATATAGAATTTGAACATATAAAAGGAAAAGACAATAATCTAGCAGACCAACTAAGTATGCTAATAAATAACCCTACTTTATTTTCTACAACATGAGGCCAACAAAGATTTCAGACAAGGGCAAGGATATCCAGACAATCAGTACAGACTTATACAAACGGACAGTATTGGGTAATGTACAATTTAGACCACACAATTTAGTAAACAATATTTTAGAAATAATGTATTTTGGAAAATACAATCTTATTGCATACCCTTCATCTAATCTGACTTTTAGACATTTGCCAGACCACTCTATAAACAGACAACAAAAGTGTTTGATGGACAACAGATGGATTTCACATAACAAGCAAGACACAAAACATCTCATTGCATCTTTAAATGCTCTTAGACAGTATTTTATAGATAAAAATAGAGACAAAAAGTTTAAATTTTATGTAGTTATACACGGGAAAACAAATGGAATTTTCCACACTTGGATTGAGGTAATAGACTCGATCAAAGATGTAGAAAAACCACTTTTTAAAGGATTCAATGATTTTACGCAAGCCTTAGACTATGCCAGAGGAATTTTAGGACCAAACTACTATATTTCACCATCCCTTAGACAGAACCCAGAAAAAACACCACAATACAATATACAGAAAGATACATACAAGATCATATTCTGCGACCACTGCCACTCCATGATTGAAGCCTTCAAAAGACTAAATCAAAAGAATGAAGGACTGGTCCAAGAAAATACAAATCTTGAAAAAAAAATGGAGATTCTGAAGAAACAGCTAAGACAGACAGAGCACGAACTAGCTCAAGCCAGAGGTTTTCCATCCCAACAAAAAATGGATGAGATGGGTGTACATTCCACTATGAATGTTAAGAAATCTACTGTATCAGATAGAGATACAGCTAATCCGGTTCAAACGGTAGCCGGTAAAGACTCATCAAATCCGTTGATAGCTGTCACTTTGCTAAAAAGTGAAGATGAGGGAACTTCATCACAGACTAAAAGAAAATTACCAAAGACGTTAAGGCAAAAAAAGAAGAAATCAGTAGCAAAAAGGAGGGAAATACAACAAATAGTACAACATACATTAAAAGATTATTTCAAAGGAAAGGAGAACGAAGACAAACATATTAACCCAGCTCCAGAAACAGGATCTAGAAACAGATTGCGTGTATATACAAGTATAAATACAAGTACGAATACGTATGAATGTCAGTTCTAATAAAGAGGAAGACGACGAAAGAAAAGAAAAGGAATTTGTTTTAATAAAGCGGCTACAGGAGAAAGGACAATAATGCAAAGCCATCTTCAACGACTTCACGTGACGATGGGGCCCAAAGTGTACCCGGCTGAGTCATAAAGATGCTTTTGTAATTTTAAATCCGCATTTGAAGTCCGAATTTTTTGCCTATAAAAGGAGAAGCTCACAAGCAAAGAGAAGTAAGAAAAACACGGAAGCAAAAACCATTCTTCAAAACCAAACTCTCCAAGAAATCCTTATGTTTCTTTCCTTAGCCAAAATATCCTCTACTCTAGTATAAAACTTTCTTTGTAAATTCTTAAATATTGTGCAATTAAGCTAAGTAGGAGCAAAGTTTTCGGGTTTTCCCGAAAGGGAAAACTCACCTCACTCTTTAACTATGTAAGTTTTATATGATTTATATTCTCTGTAATATCTTTCGGGTATTATATGCTTTATATTCCCTGTTTTAGACTCATCAAATTCGTTGATAGCTGTCACTTTGCTAAAAAGTGAAGATGAAGGAACTTCATCACAGACTAAAAGAAAATTACCAAAGACGCTAAGACAAAAAAAGAAGAAATCGGTAGCAAAAAGGAGGGAAATACAGCAAATAGTACAACAGACATTAGAAGATTATTTCAAAGAAAAGGAGAACGAAGATAAACATATTAACCCAGCTCCAGAAACAAGATCTAGAAACAGATCTAGAAATGAAGACTCTAATTCTGAAGAAAATGATCAGAGGATAAATTATTTTCAAGACGCCCAAGACCCAGACGACTATTTCTCTTCCTAAGGCTCCTGGTAATTTATTAAAGAGCTTTTTACCTAGATCTTGGTCAAAAGTATTTCCGCTATTAGTACAATAGTAGAAAAATTCGTTTAAGAGAAAGAGATGTCGATTCTCTTACTATATATGTAAGAGAATAACGATTTACTAGGTATAACAGATTCATTTTAAAAGAACTTAAAAGGAATTTTTACATAAACGAAGACTCCAATTGTTAAAGTCCATTTGATAAGAGGATGCTTTAAATAGCCATGACCAGAGTGTGGTTAAAGAAGATAATTGTTAGGAGTACAGATTAAAAATATACATATATATATATATATATATATATATATATATATATAT
>ML380177.1:0-14961 GCA_005239525.1 Nicotiana knightiana
GTCGGTGCCGAATCAATCCAAAACTAATCAAATAGTATATAAACTAATCAATACATGCTCAAAGTTCGTATTCCAACTATTAGAGAGGTTACCCAACCCTAAATGTAAGATTCCTAAAATTTACTCGCGAGCCCACGTTCCTGGATTCCAAAAATTTTTGAAGAAAATTGTTACCCATAACCTCATGAACTACAATATATGATTTTCACTAAATTTCATAACCATTTTCAAGGTAACATCCTATTTTTATCAAAACTTAAGTTTTTCATCTAAAACCATGATTTCCACAAATTTTCATGTTAAAATCTACCAAAATCTATGTATTAAACTCACATTAGGTAGAAATTACTTACCTTCTAAAGCTAGGTAGAAATCCCCTCCTTGAAAGCTCTCAAATCGCCCAAGAGTGCAATAAATAACCCAAAAAATGCCTAAGTCCCGTTTTTAAAACCCGCTACCCAGCTGCCTCCTTCTTCGAAAACGTGGAAGGGGCTCGCGTTTGTGAAGGCAAATGGCCCTGGCCCCTGGAAACAACACTTTGCGAACAGGACAAAGGCATCACGAACACAGAGGCTGTCTTAGCCTAACCTTAGTGAACATGCGAAGGGCTTCTCCACGAATGCGACGAATAATCAGTGGCCCAATCCCATCCCAGGCTCCTGTACAACGTGAGTCGCCTCACGCGAACGTGAAGGTCACCGGTCCCAGACCTTCACGTACGCGGACTAGCTATCGCGAACACATAGCATAAAATCCCCCCTGCCCCAATTCCTTCTACGCGAACGTGAGAGTCCTTCCGCATTCACGAAGAAGGAAACTAGAACTAGAATTTCTAGTTTTTTAAACTTTGCTTTGAGGGGTACGAAACTCACCCGAGCCACTCGAGACCTCATCCAAAGAAACCAACAAGTTTGAAAACATGATACGGACCTGCTCGAACTCTCAAAATGCAAAAATCAACAACGAAACTAAGAATCTCACTCTCAAACCAAATTGAATAAAAATATGAACTTCAAGTTTCCAAATTGCTTCGAATGCGCCGAATCATACTTAGACAACTCGGAATGACATCAAATTTTGCGGGAAAGTCTTAAATGACATTATGGAACTATTCTCGATCTCGTAATTTCATTTGGACCTCGATATCACCAAAACCTACTCCCAACCAAATTTAAAGAACTTCAAAATCCTTCAAGAACCAACTTTCTATATTAGGCGCCGAAACGCTCCCGGGTAATCCAAAATCCGAACTGAGCATACGTCCAAGTCAGAAATCATCATATGAACCTATTGGAACCATCAAATCCTTATTCTAAGATCGTTTACTCAAAACTTAACCTAAGTCAAACTTAGTCTCTTAAGGCCAACTTGAGGAACCAAGTGTTCCGATTTCAACCCGAACACTTCCAAATCTCAAACTAACCATCCTCGCAAGTTATAAAATAGTAAAAGCACATACGAGGAGTCTTATTTTGGGGAACGGGGTTTTAGAAAGAAAAACGACCGGTCAAGTCGTTACATTCTCCACCTCTTAAACAAACATTTATCCTCGGACAGGTCTAGAATCATACCTGGTGTGCTGAATAAGTCTGGATATCTGCTCTGTATGACCTCCTCTAACTCCCTAGTCGCCTCCTTGACTGTTTGTCCCCTCCACTAGACCTTCACCACAGAAATCCTCTTGGATCATAACTGGAGATTGTTTCTATCAACAATGGCAACTGGCTCCTCTTCATAACCCAGACTCTCATCTAACTAAATCGTGATGAAGTCCAACACTTGTTACAAGTCGGCGTGGTACCTCCGGAGCATAGACACGTGAAAGACCGGATGAACTCCCGATAGGCTGGGAGGAAAATCAAGCTCATAAGCAACCTCTCCAACTCATCTCAACGCCTCAAATGGGCCTATAAACATTGGGATCAACTTTCCCTTCTTCCTAAATCTCACGATCCCCTTCATCGGCGAGACTTTCAAGAGAACCTTCTCGCCTACCATAAATGATAAATCACGCGCCTTCTGGTCCACGTAGCTCTTCTGTCTGGATTGTGTTGTGCAAAGCCTCTCCTGAATCAACTTTACCTTTTCCAAGGCATCTTTCACCAAGGTGGTACCATATAACTTAGCCTCTCCAGGCTCAAACCACCCGATGGAAGAACACCATCACCGACCATATAAATCCTCAAATGGATCCATCTCGATGCTAGACTAGTAACTGTTGTTGTAAGCAAACTCGGCCAGAGGCAAGAATCGATCCCACTGTCCTCAAAAGTCAATCACACATGCTCTGCCCGTCGGCCAGAGGCAAGAATCGATCCCACTGTCTGCTCCGACTGCCCGTCGGCCTGTGGGTGAAATGTTGTGCTGAGCTCTACACGGGTCCCCGACTCACTTATGCTGCTCTCCAAAAATGTGAAGTAAACTGAGGACCTCTGTTTGATATGATGGAAACAGGCACACCATGCAACTGAACTATCTCCTGAACATAAATTTGGGCTAATCTCTCGGAAGTATACATAGTCATCATAGGAATGAAATGTGCCAACTTGGTCAATCTGTCTACAATGACCCAAACTGCATTAAACTTCCGCAAGGTTCGCAACAACCCAACTACGAAGTCCTTAGTAATGCGCTCCCACTTTCACTCAGGTATAGGCATCTGCTGGAATAGGCCTCCTAGCCTCTGGTGCTCTTACTTAACCTGCTGGCAATTTAGGCATCTAGCTACATACTCAACTGTCTTTCTTCATCCGCCACCACCAATAATGTTGCTTCAGGTCATGATACATCTTCGTAGCACCTGGATGAATGGAATATCGAGAATTGTGCCCCTCAAGCTATCGACATTAGGAACACATAGACGACCCCGGAGCCGCAGAACACCATCCTCACCAATAGAAACCTCCTTGGCATTACCTTGTAATACTGTCTCCCTGAGAACCATCAAGTGTGGATCATCAAACTGTCAAGCCTTGATCTGCTCTAATAGTGAAGACTGGGCAATGACGTACACAAGAAATCGGCTGGGCTCTGAAATGTCCAACCTCACAAGTCTATTATCCAAGGACTGAATGTCCAAAGCTAGTGGCCTCTCCTCTTATGAAATGAATGCCAACTTATTTACACTCTCCGCCTTCCTGCTCGCATCCGCGGCCACATTCGCCTTACCCGGATGATAAAGAATGGTGTTGTCATAGTCCTTCAGTAACTCAAGCCACCTACAATGCCTCAAATTGAGATCCCTTTTCTTGAACAAATGCTGCAAGCTGTGATGATCAGTGTAACCCTCACATGACACCCAATAAAGATAGTGCCTCTAGATTTTAAGAGCATAAAGAATCGCGGCCAACTCCAAATCGTGCACAGGATAATTTTTCTCATGGGGATTCAGCAGACGTGAAGCATATGCGATAACTTACCCCTCCTGCATCAATTCACAACCCAAGCAAAATTTTGAAGTGTCACAATACATAATATACATCCTCGAACCGGAAGGCAATACTAGGAATGGTGTTGTAGTCAAAGCCGTCTTGAGCTTATGAAAGCTCGCCTCACACTCATCGGACCAACAAAACTGAGCACCTTTCTTGGTCAATCTAGTCAAAGTGCTGCACTAAATGAGAAGCCCTCCATAAACCGGCGGTAATAACCTGCTAAACCCAAATAGCTCCTGATTTCAGTTGTCGAAGTAGGACGAGGCCAACTCTAAACTGCCGCAATCTTCTTGGGGTCCACCTTAATACCCTCGCATGATACCACATGCCTCAAGAATGCCACAGAATCTAACCAAAACTTACACTTGGAGAACTTAGCATATACCACTCTCTAATGTTGTCACTGTTCCTCCATGCTACGTGAGTAATCAAAATGTCATCAATGAAAACAATAACAAACGAATCGATATAAGGCTTGAACACCATGTTCGTCAAATCCATAAACGTCGCTGGGGCACTAGTCAAGTCGAAAGACATCATTAGAAACTTATAATGGCCATATCTAGTACTGAAAGCAGTCTTTGGAACATCTGAGTCCCGAATCTTCAACCGATGGTACCTTGATCTCAAGTCGATCATAGAGAACACCCTAGCACCCTTCAATTGATAAAACAAATCATCAATACGCGGAAACGGGTACTTGTTCTTAATGGTGACTTTGTTCAACTTGTGGTAATACATACACATCTGAAAAGTCCCATCCTTCTTCTTCACAAATAATACTGCTGCAACCCGAGGTGATACACTCGGCCGAATGAACCCCTTTGCTAGCAACTCCTCAAGTTTTTCATTCAGCTCTTTCAATTCTTTCGGAGCCATATGATACAGTGGGATAGATATAGGTTGGATACCTGGATCCAAGTCAATACAGAATTCAATATCACGATCTGGTGGCATGCCTGGAAGATCAGAAGGAAACACATCAGAGGACTCCCAAACTACTAGTACTGAATCAATCACGGGAGACTCTCCAATAGTATTCCGGAAATAGGCTAGATAAGCCACGCAACCCTTCTCGACCATGTGTCAAACCTTATTAAAAGAGACAACCTGACTAGATGTACTGATAGACGAACCCTTCCACTCCAATCTAGGCAACTCTGGCATCGTTAAGGTAACCGTTTTGGCATGGCAATCAAGTATGGCGTGATATGGGGATAGCCAGTCCATGCCCAGGATGACCTCAAAGTCGGTCATATCAAGTGACAGAAGATCCGCTCTAGCCTCATATCCACAGAATGTAACCACATATGACTGATAGATCTGATCCACAACAACAGAATTGCCCACAAGAGTGGACACCTAAACAGGAGTACCCAAGGACTTACGAGGATCCAGAAAATGAGCAAACAAGGATGACACATAAGAATATGTAGACACTGGATCAAATAGTATTGAAGCATCTCTACCTCAGATAGAATTAATACATGTGATCACGGTATCTGAGGCTACTGCATCTAGTCTGGCTGGAAAAGCATAGAACCTGACTGGAGCGCCACCTGAATGGCCTCCACCTGTCTAGACTCCACATCTAGGATGGCCCCTACCTACTTTCCCACCGCCTCTGGGCGGCCGGACGACTGGCAGGACAGCTGGTGCTATAATCATGGGTTGCTGGCCCTGCTGCACTGCCTTGCCCCATAGCCTAGGGCAAAATCTCTGCACATTACTAAGATCCCCGCACTCAAAATAACCTTTTGGCACGGTGATCTGCTACCCTGGGGTCTGACCCTGGTAGCCTGAATACCCACTGGATGAACCTTGAATGGCTGGTGGGCGGTATGAACTCTCTGGCATGGTATTGCAATAGGCACTGGAAGAACTCTAATACCCACTGGGAGAACTCTGAATAGCTGGCAGGCGGTAAGAACTCTCCGGCATAGCACTGAAATAGGGTCGTGCTGGAGCACCCCGTGGAGGCGGCTATGCTGGATATACGTGCATACTGGGCTTACCCCTCCTGAACTAACCTCTGCCCCCAGTTGGAGCACCTCTAAACTCTTAATAGTAACGGGCCCTCTCGTCTTGTTGCATCTTCTCTCTACCCCTCTAACGATAACCCTCAATCCTCCAAGAAATCTCTACTACTATCTCTACCTCCCGTTCCATACTAGCTTGAATACCTGAGTGAACCCCCGCAACAAACCTCTGCACTCGCTCTGCCTTATTAGGGAGTATCATGAGTGCATGGAGACAACTCAGAGAATCTCGTCTCATAATCGGTCACACATAGCTGGCGCTGCTGGAGCTGCTCAAACTGGCACCGCAACTCTTCCCTCTGAGAGGTTGGATAACACCTGTCCAAGAATAGGCATGTGAACTGATCCCAAGTCATGGGAGGAGAGTCTGCTAGTCTGCCAAGAAGATAAGACTGCCACCACCTATGTGCTATGTCCTCTAACTGAAAGGTAGTGAAATCCACTCCGTGAGACTCCAATATGCTCATCTTGGGCATTCTATCCCTGCACCTATCAATGAAGTCCTCATGTCGCTAACCCCCAAAGACAGGAGGGTGAATCCTGGTCTATCTATCTAGCAGCTTATGTGGCTTGTCGGTCGCAGCTGGTCTAGGCTCAGGTACAATTGTTGTAACTAGCTGGGCTCCGCCCACGGGTAGTGTGCCCGGGGTATGATATACAAATGTTGCATGCTCAAGAGCCTGAGCAGTAGGGTTCTATGCTCCCCTTCCCGCCTGAGATGTGGCTGGGTCTGCTGGAAATAAACCAGCCTGGGTCATAGAATCCATGAACCATAGCATACGACCCATGACCTCCTGGAAGCCCAGTGCTGTCATGAAATCGACCGGAGCTGGCTCTATTGCGGGAACCTCTCCCTGCTCCTCTACAATGGGATCCTCTACTGGATCTGCTGGTGGTGCAATTGGGGCAACTCTGGGACATCCTCATCCCCTACCTCAGGTTGGTGCCCTCCCCCGGCCTCTGCCTCAGTCTCTAGCAACAGGGGGAGCAGCTCCTCCCGGGTCTGGAACGTATGCCACGCACGTTCTCTCCATTTGTGAGAGAATAAGAGGAAGAAACTTAGTACACCATCAACTACACGATAGGAGATGAATAAAGAGTAGTTTCCTAACACCCTATAGCCTCCTGAAGATAAGTACAAACGTCTCTGCACAGATCCGCAAGAATCTATTAGTCCTGCCTATAACTTGTGAGACCGACTGGAACTTAGTGCTCTGATACCATGTTGCCACGACCCAATTTCATATCAGGTCGTGATGGCGTCCAACACCATTGCTAGACAAGCCAACACTAAGCAATCTAGTGATTTTCCATTTTTAATGAGCCTCCCAAGTAATAAATTTCCTTAATTTAAAAGATTTAATGAGAAAAAGATTTAAGTTAATAAGTGAAAGTAGCTAAAAGTATTTATAACCATAGGATTAAAACAAAAAATCACAATTCTACTAATGTGTGCCAAGATGTAGTGTACCAAGTATGGGGGCAACTAGTAGAATATACAAAAGATGTTTACTCTATTTTCTGAAATTGAATAGATAGAAACAAAACAAAAGAGAGAGACTCGGGTATGCTGCTGAATGGCTCGGAACCGCAGCTCATCGTGAAATCTCGAACCAGGATCAAGTATGCGCGTCGGACGGATATCGAGATGTACCTGACTCAGGTCCTGCACAGTTAAGTTCAGAAGTGTAGCATGAGTACATAAAACAACATGTACCCAGTAAGTATCTAGTCTAACCTCGAAGAAGTAGTGATGAGGGGTCGACTTTGACACTTACTAAGGCTAATAATAGTAAGTCAAAATTATAACTAAGCATGGATTACAAGAAATATACTGAAAACTCAATAATAGAAGATGATAAATATCCTTTCCGCGATTACTAAATCCAAAATTTATCTTTCATCATTTAACGATTTATATCATCAAAAACTAAAGCAATATAAATTATGAAATGTCCCAAGATTTTTTATCTTACGCAAATAATGTCGAGGTCGTACGGTCTGAACCAACATAAAATATTTAAATTGTGCACTACCGAGGGTCGAATGGCATGAGCCATAGATGCATCTATCTAGTACCGAGGTGTTTGTCCCGCTCAACAAATAGAAAATACTTTAAACAAACACAAGTTTTTCAGTAACAGTCAAGAGTTCTATTTACAACCTCAAATAAGTGAAACTTATACCTTTGGAACTCTTTTACATCTTTTGAAATATGATTTAAACAATTCAATTAACAAGTAAGAGCGAAATCATTTAAAGTATAGCATGATATGGGTCTTAGACTACCCAGATTATAGCATAATTAGTAGCTACGCACGGACTCTCATCACTTCGTACGTACGTATCCCCCCCCCCCAAAGATAGACACACATACTAGTTAATTAACATATGGGGTAAATTTCCTCTTACAAGGTTAGAAAGGAGATTTTCTCATCTCAAAGCCTACTTCCCTGTTCAAGAATGTGCTCACACCCTCAAGTCGGTGCTGAATCAATCCAAAACTAATCAAATAGTATATAAACTAATAAATACATGCTCAAAAGTTCGTATTCCAACTATTAAAGAGGTTACCCAACCCTAAATGAAAGACTCCTAAAATTCACCCCTGGGGCCCACGTGCCCGAATTCCAAAATTTTTGAAGAAAATTGTTACCCATAACCTTGTCGCGCCCCCTTTTTTCTCTCTTTTCGGATTAGTCAGGTTTTTTTGACATTATTGGGACAACTCATTTCCTTTTGGGAAATGGGATGTAAGGAATTTGAAGAGTCGCCTCCTAACGAATTAAGGTGTGTTAGGGAACCTATTACAGGTCATTTATAACACTAATTGTTTAACCAGAGATTGGGTAAGAGCTTGAAGTTACTTCAAGGGGAAGGTGTTAGGCACCCCTCGAAGTCCATAACTGTGGGTCCCGGCCAAACTTAATTTGTGAATTAATCAGGTGCAAATAAGCATTCTAAGCACACATATGTGAATGAACGAAGGCTTTAACAGATTAGCAGTCTAAGCACACATATTTAAATGAGTGAAAGGGGTATTAAGTTATTTATCCTATAGGATCATATCCATGCAATGCCGGGTAATCACTCCTCGGTGAGGGGCTACACGTTGCATTAGCACACGGGTCATCATATCATTTTTTACCCATCCACCCCTTAGTGGTTATTAAGAGAATTTTATTTAGCAAGCTCTAAGCGTGTTGTTACCCGTCCCTTCTTTATGGTCTCAGAGGAGTTTTAGGACCTCTAAATCAGGGCAATTCTAGACAACCCCTAAGGTATTTAAAAAGGAAAAATTTAGGCCACAAGAAAATAACAGGTAGGACTAGCAAGTAAGTGAAAGAAAGCAATTAAAAGGCTCATGTTTACCTCAACACATACATCAAACAAACAACACGTCTCAAACACAAATATGGGCAATTTTTAGAAAAAGCCCTAGGACAGGATGTCTAGGTCAACATTAATATAAAGAATATGCAACACTGCTTTACAAACTCAATGGCAGGGTCCTAATCGGTTTGCCTACTAATTTTAAGTCCTGTAAAACTTAGTAGTAAAACATCAAAAATACAGTTTCCAATTTTATATAGAGATTAATTATCTAAGGCTTGCCTAGGCGTGGGATTGTACGTAGTAACAATTACAAGATATTTTAAACAATTTTGAAGTTATTTAACCTACAAACATGCTATTCAAGGTGACACGGAGTTGAAAATGAAAGATTGGTACCAGTTATACTCAGAAAAACATACTCCTATATGCGAGACTGTTTTATGCCTCTTCAGGATCAGTGACTTATTTTATTAAACTAGGCGCATTCAAATGAATGTAAATAGGATTCCTAGAACATGGTTTCTAAATGCACACATGAGTGAAAATTTTTTTGTGAAAGTTATTCATTAACCTAGTAAAAAGATTTCTAAGTGAGAATACTTGTGCAACATTAAAGCATGGATTGGTGATATGTGATATGCTGAAGCAGTAAACGTGAAGCCCTAAGAACAGGATATCTAACGCAGGTTTGATATGATTTGCAAGTAAATGAGCATATCAGCCCTAGGACATGGATCCTGATGCGAACTCACAGAATATAAACCTATAACATGCTTTCTACCCAGTATCATTAACAAGATCATACGACTACCATCCCTATTTTTCACTAGCCACCCCAATATTTGTTTACAAATAATTATTACAGAGAAATTTATAAATGACATAAATGAAAAAAAAATCGAACTATAGGGAGCCTGAAATAGGCCCAAGGCAAACCTTGTAAGGTCAGTCCTTCAATGATCTCAAATACCAAAGGATTTCATAGCCAGATTTGTGTGTCAGAGTTCCCTAAGGACCTCAAGGATCTAGAGCAGTGCTCACACCTAGACTTTTCATAACAGGGATTGAGTAAGTGCAATGTGGAAGGGCCAGCCCCAATGTGCCAGAGTTCAAAGGGATGTCAAGAGGATCCCAAGGCAGTACACACATTGGAGGGGTAGAACCTAGGGACTTAGGAGTCAAGTGAGAGTGTTTGACATAGTTTTGAAAAGGTTTTAACAAGAAAACAACACTGTAATTCAATAAGTAAAGAAGTTTTCTGAAAATAAGGACTGATTAGTTAGTAAAACAGTTTGAAAACTATGCAAACATTTTTTTTTTGAAAAATCAATAAGCAGCCTGATTGGCTAAAGAAACAACATGTCCAGCATTAACAGGATTCACATAGGGGTTATTACACCCCATGTTTTCGTACGTGAGAGTACATCGTAAGTCAATTGATGTAAGCTCAGAAATAAGATTCTATTTTATGGAATATAAAGTAAGTTAATCATGTTACTTTGGAGGTTACAAATATTTAAGATCATGAATAACGAGTACCAAGAGGGTTGGAAAGCTTAGAAGCTAAACTAATTGAAGAAAATAAGTTTCGTCGAAAGCCGACGAGTTTAGAATGTTATAACATGTACTTTAGGGTGAGACTATGGTTCATTACGTGATAAGGAGGTTATTCTATGAGTTAATTTTTATCGTATGATAGTTGTGTTCTACGTTTTAAAGTCAAGCAAGTGGTGGAACAAAAGTTGGCAAAGGTCTTCACAACTTACAAGCTCATGCCATAAGGTAGTCAACATAAATCCATGAAGAGATTATCTTTAAGATGATAAGAAGTTAATCATATTGGTCTTAAATGATACAAAGGTGTATAAGGGTGGATAACAAGTATTAGAAGTTAAACGAATCAAGGATGTGTCAGCCGTATTTTAGGGTAAACCTAGAAGTGCTTAATGAAATCAAGAGGTAGTGTTTTAAGTTATTTCAATCATATAATATCCGTATCATAAGTCTTGAAGTCAAACGAGTTATGAGACAAAGTCGACAAAAGTTGTCGCAACTTAGGTTCATAATTTTACTTGAACATTAGCTCAAATGTTACTAAGATTTTCTCCAAATTTAATTAGAATTATAGAGTTATCTAACCACCAAATTAAATATCTATGAATCTAGTTTCTAACGCATTAAACCGTTCATCGATACGATCTTGGAGTAAATAGATATCCGCGTTTTCGCGAGACTGCGCCAAGCACCTCTCTATGGGGCCCACTTAGGCGGTTTAAGACATTTGGATATATATATGACGCCTCCAACCCGTTTTAAGCCATGTATTTTCACTATATTCAGACCATAGAACCCTAGGAACACCCTCTCAAGGTTCTCTCAAGATTCAAGACCCAAACAAAGGGCAAACAACACAAATCAAGNATCTCAAGATTCAAGACCCAAACAAAGGGCAAACAACATAAATGAAGTGTCGGGAATCCCGTGGCGCTAGTAAGTTTATTTTTCTTCTTGTTGTTGCTCATTTTTGTGTTGTTCCAGCTCGTGTGGGAGGTTTTTTTAAGGGGTTTATGTTCTGTAAATACTCCCTCAAGTTCTTAATATCAACTCTAGGTTATTTCAAGCCTTCTAAAGTGATTCTAGTGCCGAAAAACACAAATTGATTGCTAGTTTCGCTTTCTTGTTGTTGTGGCAGAATTGGAGGGATATTTCATGAAAAATTAAGGTCAAATTGGAGTTTTTATTTCTGTATAAAGGTAAAGAACCTCTTACTCTATATGTATTTAATGTTATCCAAGTTGCGTCTAAGTCATTGAAGCTAGAACTTGTGAAATATATATCGAAAGGCTTGGTAGTAATGTTATCGGTTGGTGGCTGTTTTGGGAGGGTCAATATGATTAATATTGATGTTGCTTGGGCTGTTTAGTGATTGTTTTCACTTGTGGTAATTCATATAAATAGGGGAGGTTCTGTCCGTTTCATTGTAAAATAGGTTGTGGTCGGTACATAATAGTTACGACGCTTAATTAACGTTAACATAGTGTCATTTCTCCTATTGTAGACTAAGGAGTCCTTCCTTTTGCATAGCTTGAGTTTGGGAAGTGTATACAAGGTATGTGAGGCTATCCCTTTCCTTATTTTTCACGACTCCGATTGTACATAATTCAATGAACGATCTTCCAAAGATACTCTACTCTTAGAAGCTAGCAGTCCTTACATTTTTTCCCTTCTTATGGAAAAATTGATGTTGAGGTTGCTCCTCTTATTCTTATGTTATCAATGTCCTGATTCTTATAATATTCTTGATGAAGAGTTAATCCTAATAATCTGTACGGAGAATATCGACCTTACGTCACTCCGAAATGTTTAGAACATGATTCTAATGAGTCCTACATGCATTATATATATGTATCTAGTTTACTCTACCGAGCCGCACTATAGTCGGCCGGGTATGGCACCTATTGTGAAACCACTGATCAGTTGGGTTTACCGAGTCCTCTTTGAGGCCGAGTATGATATGATGCCCACAGAGGCGAATGTTCTATGATGATGATGATGCCCACAGAGGCGGATGTTTAAAAAGATTATGTATACATATGTATCATGTGCTTCATGTTAATGTCTCTTAGAAGCACTCAGATGCTACAAGTTGTATCTCCTACATCTCTCTTTACATTACTGTTCTTATTTATGTTTTCCTGCTTACATACTCAGTACTTTATTCGTACTAACGTCCTTTTATTTGTGGACGCTGCATGTCGTGGTGTAGGTCCTGATAGACAGGTAGACACAACTCCCCCACCACAATAGGCTTTCCAATTCAGCGGTTATAGGCGAGATCCCTTCTCCGGACTTGTCGTGGTCTTGGTGTGCATTTTTTTTATAGATATTATGGGTATGTTGGGGCCCTGTTCCGGCTATGTTGCATTACTTATGCTCCTTTAGAGGCTCATAGACAGGTGTCGACTCATGTATAGTTTGGTATGCCTTGTTGGCTAATTTTTGTTGTATAGTCTTTCATGGCAGCATTGTAGCTCGTACCTTTTATGTAGTTTCTTAGAAATCATGTCATCCTATGTGATGTATGGTCATGATCCATATCTACCACTATATTGATCTCGTTATCCCTTAAAGATAATAAGGAGGTTAGATAAAATGTATGTTGGTACTCGGCAAGTATGGCCCGGGTGCTAGTCATGATCCTCCAGTTTGGGTCGTGACAGGGGTATTGGGAATTGGGGACATACAGAACACATATAGTAAAACATATAGCAACAGGAGCACAGAAGCCTTTTCAAGAGTTTTATAGGATTAAGGAGTTAATCATACAACTAGTAGTAAAGACATAGAGCATGGATCACAAAACAACCGTGTGGAAACAAATTACACTGCACATATGAGGCATAGAACAAGAGTTACTTAGAAATATTAGACAACTTAGAAAAGAAGATTAAACCAGAACCTTAGTAAACAGATCAAGTAAACCATCAAACATACTGACATACATGGAACAAAATCAGGTTGAGGCATGCTAGAGAAAGCAATAGGCAGATCCTTAGACATGCTAATCACAAGTTAAACAGGACATAATCCATACAGGCTAGTGATTAAACAGGGTAGTTCAGGCATGCTAGATGAAACACTGATTTAGACATACAAGTTACACATTGAACAACAAGATGTTAAGCAGGAACAAGACTGGAAATCAAAGAACTAAAGAAGTAACATAGCACATTGAATTTTGGACTTGAAATTGAATTAGGACATGCTAGTTAAGGAGAGAAAAACACAGGATACGAGCAGATGTGGTGCAATAACTAGCCTTGGCTTACAGCAGGCTAGTTCAGTGATAGTTGCAAGTAACAAAGAAGAGCAGAGAGTTTTGAGTGTAAGAGAGAGCTTTTGAACTAGTGTTCGTTTCTAGAAGTGAGAATAGAGGAGAGTATATATAGCAGTTGAGAGCTAGACAAAATAAGGTAAAGAATAAATTATGTAGCAATTAGGGAAATTTATAGATTCAGTCATACATAAAATCAGCAAAGTCTCCCATAATCAAGGGGTAATGAATCAACGGTAGTGAGTCGGACAGATATTTAAGGAAAGAAATCAAGTAGACTTTGGTACATAGTAGGCAATTAGGGGTAAATAAACAAGAGTTTAATTAAGGAAATAATTAGTAAGAATCAACAAGTATCATAGTTAATCAAAATAAGGTAAGAAATAATTAAAAGGTGTAAAAAATAGGGACATAATCGAGAAATCAGCACGTAGGTAACACTGATTTAAGGAGAAAAATATAGGTTTTCCATGAATAAACAAACAGACTGAATATAGATAGGTCGAATCAGTCGAGAAATCGAACCAGGAACCCTGATAAAGGCACATTAGGGTAAAATCACAAGTTGTTCAAATTAAACGAAGAAGAAATTCGAACCAAAGCACTGAACAAAGTCATGTAGCCAGTAACACGGACAAGCTCAGAATCCAAACAAAATGCCAAAAATTGGTGGTTGTAGCATAAGCTAGTTAGGGTTAAGGTAAAACTCAACAAAATAAGTCAAAATACATAAGAACACGGGATTAAAAACTTAAAATTAGAAAACTTTTTGAATAAAAGGATTTTCAGGAAACCCTAGTTTAGGAGAATGACAAGCCACTCGAAAATCAGAAGATTTTCATAAAAATACGTGAAAATAAGTTCGACCCTTCTCAGATCTGTACAGATCTGAGAAGTTCAAAGGATGAAATTAGGGGTTCGAAAAAATAACACAGAGATGAAGACATAGGCTTAGAAATCCATAGGTTTAAGGCAAAATAAGAAGATCCTACTAAAAATCGAACCAGAGTAGCCTGAGACAGGCAAGAAAGGCCCAAAGGCGTAAGCGGAATAACCCTGGTCCCTTAGGGACCTTAGAGACGGCAGTACCCAGCGTACAAGAGACCCTTGGAGGTATGAGGGTGGTGAGAAACCACCATGTACGGCGGTGGAGAGTGACAGCGTGGGGGAATTAAGGTTTGGCTTAGAGAGCATTTGAGAGGAAGGGAGGTGAGTGACGGCGGGAGGGGGGGGGAATTAGGGTTGGGTTAAGAGAGCATTTGAGAGGAAGGGAGGTGAGTGATGGTTGGGTGAGAAGAGGAAAATGAGGGGTTTGGGG
>ML380178.1:10184-32957 GCA_005239525.1 Nicotiana knightiana
CCTTGCGACAAAATGTGTACTCCTTACTTTCTGGCAAGAAGAACTCAATAATGTAGGCATCTTGTTCTTTATCTCTCAACTCATCAGGTGGTTCGGATAACTCTATTTGCATATTATTACCCAAACACAATTTGAACATATGGTTGGAGTGTGTACCAGCATCCTCAACAATAACGACACTAGATTCAACAAAGTATGTATCATCGATGTCTTTGGTTAAATCTAGTATCTTTTCTACCACATCAGCATCCTCCGATTTCAGTTCTAACATGGGTGGTGCTTCACTAGATGGCTTGGCCTGCAGGTTCTCACTTTTCTCTAAATGTAATGAATCAAATTCGAGAGCCTGTTTCCATACATCTTTTTCCTCAAGTGCTAACACCCAATATGCTAGTTCTTCACCATTCATATCATCCATATTCATGAAATATTCATCCAAAGGGTTCCCAATAGATAGGAAAACATTATCTTTTTCTGGTAGCATATTCACAGCATCAATCAGAGAGCAGTTGGTGAACTCACTGGGTTTCCTCATATATTTATGAATGTTGAAAGTGATTTCTTCATGGTTAAGCCTCATCTTCAGTTCACCAGTCTCACAATCAATAAGAGTTCTGCCTGTGGCCATAAATGTCCTTCCCATTAGAATACCCGACGGTCTCTTTACCGTCCTATCAGCAAGTTGCAGCAGCATGGATGTGGGCCTAGCTCTACTAATTCCCAGTCTTTTATAGATGGCCAGCGGTATCAGATTAATGTTGGCCCCTAAATCACATAAAGCTTTGGTAAAAGTCAAGTTGCCAATGGTGCAGGGAATTGTAAACTCCTTGGGTTAGACAACTTTTCAGCAATAGAATGTGTCACCACTGCACTACAAGTCTGGGTAAGGGTGACACTAGCTAGATCTTGGAACTCAACTTTTCTGGACATCAATTCTTTCATCATTTTAGCATACCCAGGCATTTCTTTCAATGCATCAATCAATGGAATATTTACCTGTATCTGCTTTAGCATGTCNACACTAGGTTGCGATGTTGCCTTAGTCAAGGTTGCTGAAACATCAAATTCAACCTGCATGGGTATCAATGTTTCGGTTTGCCTGCTTTCATGAGCTCTTTCCAGATCCACATTTAATTCTCTGCCACAGCGAAGAGTCACTGCCAGCAGCTGCCTTGGAACCTGGTTAATAGGATTTATCTAAGTATCTGCAGGTAATGTTCCAGGAGGTCGATTGTTCACTGCCATAGATATCTGCCCTAACTGTACTTCAATATTTTTTATAGCTGCATCATGAACATCTACTCTCTCACTGATTTTTGCATTTGACCCAATAACCTGCTGCATCATAGCTTCTAACCTGGAAAACCCATCTTCTTGCCTTCCCCTTGTTGTTGTTGAGGAGGGTAGTAAGATTGTTGCTGATTCTAATGATTATAGCCATGTTGCCTCTGAAATGGTGCTGCATTACCTTGCGGTCCCCTGGCACCCATATTTCTACTGTTCTGCTGTTGGTGAGGTGGTCTATATGGTTGAACTTGTTGACCCCAGTTCTTCCCCCCTTGTCTCTGGCTTCCATAATTTGACACATAATTTATATTTTCTGGATAAAGAGGGTGATGACTTTATGTATTCCAGTGATTTCCAAGTGGTTGACTAATGCAAGATGTGCATAAGCCCCCATTGGTTGTGTCAACGATGTGTACCTACTGTTTTTGCCCTAATTCTTCCACCTTCTTTGTAAGTATACTCATTTGTGTTATCAAGGTGGCCACGTTCTCTGCAATGGTATTAGATGGATCGAATGGCACTGAATGAACTACAGGAGTAATGGGTGCATTCCTTGTTGTCCATCCTGAATTATGTGCCATTTTATCAAGTAAGCTTTGACTCTCTCTCCATGATTTGCTCAAGAATGCTCCACCAGCTGAAGCATCAACATTTGGTTTCACAGTATCAGCCAAACCCATGTAAAAATGCTGCCCCAACATTTGCTCTGGAATGCCATTATGTGGACAGATAACCAGCATACTCTCAAATCTTTCCCATGTCTCTTGTAATGTTTCCACTGGTTTCTGTCTAAAGCTCAAGATTTCATCAATTTGTTGAGTAATTTTGTTGGGTGGATGAAACTTGTTCACGAGCTGTTTGACTAACTCCTCCCATGTAGTAATGGAATTGATGAGGAGTGAGTTAAGCCAAGTCTGGGCAGCACCAGTCACTGAGAATGGAAACAACAATTGTTTTATTGCCTCCTGAGTAACGTTTGGCTGCCTTTGAGTTCAGCAAATTGACAAGAAGTTCTTTAAATGCTGTTGGGGGTCTTCAATGTACGACCCTGAGAATAGCCCTTTATTCTGCAATAAGTGCAGCATATTATTTGTAATCTGAAAGGACTCGGCCTGTATTTGAGGAACCAGTATCGCTGTGACCAGATTCTCAGCAATGGGTTATGCCCAGTCATATAAAGGAGCCTCTGCCCCTATTTGAGCGATTGGGTCTACCACATCATCCCCATGATTATTCCGGTTGTGTTGATCTTCCATATCAGTTTCAATTTGTTCAATTTGTGGTTGATGTGTGCTTTTGCGGTTGGTCCGGTGGATGGTCCTGAAAACTTTCTCAGGGTCTGATAAGGCTTCAATTACTTCAACAGTCCTCGATGAGTTTCTAGTCATGCACCTTCAACACTTAGCAAACGTTAAACGTTCAATGTGAAAACGAAAATTTTAAAGAAAATTGACTATGTTTCAGAATTTTGTATTTCGTTAAACTCAATTGATAATACCGTTAAGTTCATCGGCAACGGCGCCAAAATTTGATCACGCTCAACTTTGTCTTGTAGAAGACTAAGCGGGCGTTGCAAATATAATCCGTGGTATTACGCCCGCAATCGATCCCACAGGAAATTTACGCATCAATTGAGTCTATAAAAATACTAAACTGTTACTTAATCACTTTTCTCAAGACTTTTGAATGATGTTTACTAAATCTAATAACAAAATAATAAATTAGCAATTAACTAACAATATAATGTAAACAATAATAATAAAGGGTCTAAGATTATGGTTTCCCCCGTTGGTGAATTCTTCCTTGGATATGTCTT
This sequence comes from Nicotiana knightiana, assembly GCA_005239525.1. Classification (NCBI taxonomy): domain Eukaryota; kingdom Viridiplantae; phylum Streptophyta; class Magnoliopsida; order Solanales; family Solanaceae; genus Nicotiana; species Nicotiana knightiana. Next base: position 13,288 of record ML380178.1, read on the forward strand.
ATAGTTTAATTGGCTATCTCTGTCAATCATAAACGCTCTAACTATCATAAATTTCTCTCAAGTAATAATTATAATTTACTAAACGCACTCTCTCAAGTTGCGCTAGCTAGATCGCAATACAGTTCACTTAGATTGCACCTGAGGTATCGTTATCTCTAATCTAACCTCTAAACCTTCGGTTATGACTTTCGTCTATACTCCGGGAGTGGTGTTGTTCAAGAAACTACCTAAATATGCACTCTCTCTCAAGTAGATACATAGTAAATAGGAATAGTTAATCAAGGGCCCTTTAAATCAACTATAATAAGAACGTAGTTGAACAAAAAAAGAGATTAATCAACCAAAATATATTAATATCACAATGAATTCATCCCCAACGGGTTCTACCAAAACCCTAGACTAAAGAATTTAGCTACTCATGTTATTGAGAATCAAAACTAAAAGAAATTGCATAATGGAAATACAAAGTAATGAATACTAGATGTGGAAATCAATGTTTGTCACTTCTATGGTGTTTTCTTGTTGAATCCTTCGAAAACCTTCCGAATCTCCTCCGTCGTCTCTAAGTTGTGTTTCTTGGTGTCTATTTATATATCTAGGGTGAACCCTAACCATGTGGGAGACTTCTATTTCAACCGGGAAACACTTAACTCGTCAAAACTCGGATTTGACCAAAATTGGGGACCCCGGGCGTTTGGGCTCTAACGCACCCCTAAGGCCAGGGAAGGCCTGGCATTTGGGCCCTAACGCCCCCCTAACGCCAGGGGCTGCCTAGCCTTATGGGGTAGACGCCCCCCTAATGCCAGGTAGGGTCAGGCTGTAGGGGCAAACGCCCGACTATTGCCCGGGTGTCTCCTTTTGCGTATTTTCGACGTATTTGCATCCCTTTAGCTCCGTTTCCATCTCCAATTCACCTACACATAAAATAAACTCTATTAAGCACATAACAAGTGTATTTTTATCATTAATGCACCTCAAATGTAAGGTATATCACATGTTAAACTATGCATTTTAGTCTCGCATCAAATCCTCTGCCTCAAGCCATCAACATTAGGAACACACAACTGACCCTGAAGTCTCAGAACACCATCCTCGCCAATGTAACCTCCTTGGAACCACCCTGAACCACTGTCTCCCGTAGCTCTGCCAAGCGTGGATCTTAACACTGCCGAGCCTTAATCTCCCCCAATAACAAAGACTGAGCCACTACATGTGCAAGAACTCGGCGAGGCTCTGAAAGATCTAATCTCACCAAGAGATTAGGCAGGGACTGAATGTCCAAGGCTAGAGGTCTCACCTCCGCTGCAATGAAAGCCAAACTACCCATACTCTCCGCCTTCCTGCTCAAAGCATCTGCTACTACATTCTCCTTACCCAGATGATAAAGGATGGTGATATCATAATCCTTCAGCAACTCAAGCCACCTGCGCTGCCTCAAATTAAGATCCCTTTGCTTGAACAAGTGCTGCAAGCTACGGTGGTCTGTATAAACCTCACAAGACACCCGTTACAAGTAATGCCTCGAAATCTTAAGAGCATGAACAATCGCTGCCAACTCCAAATCGTGCACTGAATAATTCTTCTCATGCACCTTTAACTGGTGCGAAGCATAAGCAATAACTCTCCCTTTCTACATCAACACACACCCCAAGCCAACACGTGAAGCGTCGCAATACACTATGTACATCCCACAACTGGATGGCAATACCAGAACTGGTGCTGAGGTCAATGCCGTCTTGAGCTTCTGGAAGTTCGCCTCACACTCGTCGGACCACCGAAATAGAGTATTTTTCTGAGTCAACCTGGTCAATGGGGCTGCAATGGATGAAAAGCCCTCCACAAATCGCGATAGTAGCCTGCTAGACAAAAGAAACTCCTTATCTCTGTAGCTGTAGTAGGACGTGGCCAACCCTGAACTGCCTGAATCTTCTTAGGATCAACCACGATACCCTCTCCGGATACTACATGTCCCAAGAATGCCACGGAATCCAACCAAAACTCACACTTGGAGAACTTAGCATATATCTTCTGTTCTCGCAGAGTCTGGAGCACAACTCTCAAATGATGCTCTTCCTCTCACAGGCTACGTGAATAAAACAAGATGTCATCAATGAAGACGATGACAAAAGAATCAATATACGGCCTGAGCACCCTATACATCAAATCCATAAATTCTGCTGGAGCATTAGTCAAGCCAAATGACATCACCAAGAACTCATAGTGGCCATATCTCGTACGAAAATCAGTCTTCGGGACATCTGAGGCTCGAGTCTTCAACTGATGATAGCCCGATCTCAAGTCTATCTTAGAAAAAACCCTGGCACCCTGCAACTGGTCGAACAAACACTCAATGCGTGGCAATGGATACTTGTTTTTGATGGTGACCTTGTTCATCTGGCGGTAATCAATACATATTCACATGGACCCATCCTTCTTCTTCACAAATAGAACTGGAGCACCCCACGGTGATACACCCGGTCTGAGAAACCCCTTAGCCAACAACTCCTTTAGTTGTTCCTTCAACTCTTTCAACTCCTTAGGAGCCATACGGTACGGGGGAATAGAAATAGACTGAGTATCTAGAGCTAAATCAATGTAGAAATCAATATCACGATCCGGAGGCATGCCTGGAAGGTCTGAAAGGAATACATCAGAAAACTCTCGAACAACAAGCACTGAATCAATCATCAGAGACTCGGCGGTGGTGTCTCGCACATAAGCAAGATACGCCAAACAACCCTTCACGACCATATGTCGAGCCTTCAGGAAGGAAATAACTCTACTGGCTACACTAACCGAGGAACCTCTCCACTCCACCCTAGTCAACTCAGGCATGGCCAAAGTAACCGTCTTGGCATGGCAATCCAAGATGGCATGATGAGGAGATAGCCAATCCATGCCCAGGATAATCTCAAAATCAACCATATCGAGTAATAGGAGGTCCGCTCTAGTATCGAACCCACATAATGTGATCACACAAGACCGATAAATCCGGTCTACCACTACAGAATCACCAACGGGAGTGGATACATATATAGGAGAACCCAAGGACTCACGAGGAGAATCTAGAAAACAAGCAAACAAGGCTGACATATATGGATAAGTAGATCCTAGGTCAAATAGCACTGATGCCTCTCTACCACATACTGAAATAATACCTGTGATCACGGCATATGAGGCCACTACATCTACTCAGGCCAAAATGGCGTCGAATCTGGTTGGAGTACCTAAAGACTGACCTCTACTGGGCTAAATAGGAGCTAGTTGAGCTCCCCCTGCTTGGCCTCCACCTCTGGGACGACCTCTACCAGTCTGTCCTCCACCTCTAGGTGGACGGGGCGCCGGTGCTAGGAGTGCGGGCTAGTAACTCTGCTGAATGACCTTGCCCTTAAGCCTGGGACAAGTCCTCCTCATATGGCCTGAATCCCCACACTCGTAACACCTCGCTGGAGGCATGGCCTGCTGCCCTGCAGATGAACCCTGAATAGCTGGGGGACGATGAGGACTCTCTGGCATGGCACTGAAGTAAGGACTAGGAGTCCCCTGATGACCTAAATACCCACCGGAGGGACCCTAAATAGCTGGTGGGCAGTAAGAACTCTCCGGCATATCGCTGAAATAAGGTCTCACTGGAGCACCACGAGAAGGTGGTGGAGGAGCTGATTAAGGAAGCCTGCTGGGCTGGCCTCTACCGAGCTGACCTCTACCCCTGGCTGGGGCACCTCTAAAATCTCCAAAAAATCTAGCTCTCTTGTCCTGCTGACCCTGCTCTCGTCCCCTCAATCGGTAACCCTCAATCCGCCGAGCTATCTCGACAACAAGCTGATAAGGAGTACCCATCTCCACCTCTCGGCCATTGATCACGCTCAACTATGTCTAATAAAAGACTAAGCGGGCGTTGCAAATATAATCCAGGGTATTATGCCCAGAGTCGATCCCACATGGAATTTACGTATCAATCAAGTCTTTAGAATACGCAACGTTTACTCAATCAATTCTCTCAAGACTTTTTGAATATAAATTGGTGATGTTTTACTAGTTCTACTAAAAATAATAATAACTAACGATTACTAACAATGTGTTGTAAACAATTATTATAAAGGTCTAAGGCTATGGTTTCCCCTGTTGGTGAACTTACTTCTCGGATATTTCATATAACTTGGTTAATTATCTCTATCAATCATGAACACTCTATCTACCATAATCTCTCTCAAGTAATTATGATAATTTACTGGACGCACTCTCTCAAGTTACGCTAGTTAGTTTGCATTACGGTTCACTTCAGATTGCACCCGAAGTATCGTTATCTCTAAACCAACTTCTAAGCCCTCGGTTATGACTTTCGTCTATACTCTGGGAGTGGTGTTGTTCAAATAATTACCTAAATATGCACTCTTTCTCAAGTAGATACACACTAAATAGGCATAGCTAATTGATGGTCATTCATTAACTACAACAAAAACGTAGTTGAACCAATAGAGATGAGAATCAACAAAACTATATTAATATCACCATAAATTTATCCCCCAACGGGTTACAACAAAACCCTAGATTAAGAAAATTAGCTACTCATATTCATAAGAATCAATTCTAAAATAACTTGCATAATTGAATTACAGAGTAATGAAATAAGGAGATAAAAATAAGTGTTTCTGCTTTGCTGAGTAGTAATCCACAGGCTTTTCCTCACTCTCATGGAATTCCTTTTCAAGTTGTATTTTTAGGTCTATTTATATGTTTTGGACAAACAATAAACATGTAGGAGACTTCTATTCCAACCGGGAAACACTTAAAACTTTTCAAAACTCGGATTTGACCGGATCATGGGCCAGGCATAACAGGCCAAACGCCTGGATAACGCCTGGCCAGGCCTAGCGTTTGGGCTCTGGTGCCCGGATAACGCCTGGCTAGCCTGGCGTTTGGGCTCTGGCGCCTGGCTAACGCATGGCCTCACCAGGCTTTATAGCCCAAACGCCAGGCTATAGCCCGGTGCACTCCTCTTCGCCTTTTGAGCGTATTTTCGACGTTTATGCATCCATTTAGCTCGACTTCCATCTCCATTTCACCCACACATGAAATAGACTCCATTATGCACATACAAAGTGTATTTTTATCATTAACGCACATAAAATGTAAGGCATATAACGTGTTAAACCATGAATTCTAGCCACACATCAGCCATGTTGGCCCTAATACCTGAGTGCAATCCAGCTACAAGCCTCCGCACTCTCTCAGCATCTGTAGGAAGAATCATAAGGGCATGGCGAGATAACTCTAAAAACCTGGCGTCGTAGTCTGTCACTGACATCTGCCGCTGCTCCAGTTGCTCAAACTGGTAACGAAGCTCTTCTCTCTCAGAGGGTGGAATATACATGTCCAGGAACAGCTGATTTAACTGCTCCCATGTGATAGTAGAGGAACCTGCTGGTCTACCAAGGTTAAATGACTGCCACCATCTGCGGGCCCCGCCCTCTAGCTGGAAGGTAGTGAAGTGGACTCCGTGGGACTCCAAAATCCTCATGTTGTGCATTCTGTCCCTGCACCTATCAATAAAGTCCTGGGCATCCTCGCCTTTCTCACCTCCGAAGACAGGAGGGTGCAACCAAGTCCATCTATCAAGTAGCTTCTGCAGATCGCCGTTCGCAGCCGGTCTGAGCTCTGGTGCTGCTACTGGTGGCTGTGATCCACCCACGGGCAGAGTACCCAGAGTCTGATATACTGCCGCTGCATGACCTGCGGCCTGGACGGTGGGGGTCTAAGCTCCCCCTCCCGCCTGAGAAGTGGCAGGATCCGCTGGAAATAAACCAGCCTGGGTCATAGTGTCCATGAACTGCATCATATGGCGCATGATCTCCAGAAAGCCTGGTGCAGTCATGAAATCTACTGGGGCAGGATCTGCTGGAGGTATCTCGTCCTGCTCCTCGATGGTAGGATCCTTTAGAGGTGCTAATGGAGCAACTCTAGGATGCCATCGTCCCCTACCTCGGGCCGGTGCCCTCCCTCTGCCTCGGCCACGGCCTCGAACGGCGGGGGTAGCGACATCTCCCAGGTCTGGAATACCAGCTGCCCGAGTCCTCACCATTTGTGAGAGAATAGAAGAATGAGATTCAGTAAGACCATCAACGACACGATAGAATAAGAATAAAGAGAGATTTCTTAATACCCTATAGCCTCCCGAAGATAAATACAGACGTCTCTGTATCGATCCGCAAGACTCTACTAGGTTTGCCTGTGACTTGTGAGACCTACGTGAACCTATAGCTCTTATACCATGTTGTCACGACCCAAATTCCAACTCAGGTCGTGATGGAGCCCAACACCGGAGTCGGGCAAGCCAACATCAGTTTACTAGCGAGATTACTTTATTTATTTAAATATTTAAGTGCTTGACAAATTTTAGCTTAGAATCATTTTAAGAAAACGGTCAAGTAATACAACTTAATTAAATGAACTCAAAAGATCGTTTGCCAACATATGTAGTGTAGCCAAAAATATTAGAAAAACCAACTGCGCGTGCCAAGACATTAGCGCTTGAGCTGAAAGAGCCCCTCCAGAGTCTGCACACACCCCCAGTGAGCGCACATAGTGCCGAGTGACGAGTGCCGAGTGCCGAGTGCCGAGTGACAAGTGATTGGGAGGCATGAATGACTGTAAGGTGCTGAGTGACTATGAGGTGCTGAGCAACTGATTATGAGTGATTGTGAGGCATGCCCGAGGGGATGATTATGATACATGTTTTTGCCCAAGGGGCTACTTATGATTTTACTACTTTCACTCTGAGCTTATGAAATATGTTTTGCCCGAATGGCGTCTATATTATTCATTTCATTTTCATACTAAATCTTTCGGTTCGAAGTGTTGAAAATATACATTCTTCAAAAGATTTTTCTGAAGTTGGTTTTAAGGCATGATGATTTCATATATCTATGTTATACTGTTGGAAAGAAAGGTTGTGCATCTTGTGATTTGATGACATTGATTTTATGTGTTTCTTGCTGCTCAGACCCGATTTATTTTCATTACTACTGAGTTGGTGTACTCACATTACTCCCTGCACCTTGTGTGCATATTCAGGTGTTAGAGCAGGGTGAGCTGTCTATCTGTTCCAGAGATTCTCAGAGGTTTGTGAGGTGGCTGTGTGCGTCCGCAGACCTGCTCCCTCTCCTGCTTACTATTATAGAATTTATTTTTGTTGAGTTTTATATTTTTTGTAGATGCTCATGACCAGTGACTCCGGGTTCTCGGGGGTTGTATTTAATATTCAGTATAGCTTTAACTGTCTTATAAATGTATAAAGGAAACCTTTATGGGTAATCAGTATAGTAAAGATTTAAATGGAAGCTTATAATGATTCGAGTTTGGGTTTTTCCTGACCTAGTTCCACGATAGGCACCATCACGACTGGCCTGGATTTGGGGTCGTGACACTATTTGTACAAATAGGCCCCTCTCTGTTCCAATTCTCAATGTCCATATTGACAGAAACTTAACATAGTGGCAATAGGATTTGCAGTAAACATTTGGATATTTCCATGGTTGATTGCACCCCTACAACTGAAATTACAGATTTTGTAAAATCAATTCCTTGATCTTTAGCCAACAGTTATTAAATTATTCCTTTAGTCGGAATCATATTTACCATCTTCACTACTATGAACAACATAACAAATCATTTTGACCTTAAACATTTAAACTTCTCTTGTCGTGACTCCACCATGCCCCATCTTTCATTCAGCACTGTTCTAAGGTCATGTGTCTATTGTCATCTTGTCAAAGATATGTCAAATTTCTGTATACTTTTCATTAATATCAGAAAACAACTTGAGTTCAAAAATTCAAAATTTCACATGTATAAAACAATAGTTTGTTAAAATGCGCAAGCAAAGAAAACCTGACAACATCAACAACTACTACGCACCAGTCTCTAACAAGTTCTTTAAGATTTGGCATATCAATACATAGATTTTGCATATCAAGAATTTCAGAACATGTACCAATCCAACAACTTATTTTCATAAAGATTATTAAAGAAGGAGAAGATGAAGAACAGAATTGTCAAGAAGGATGGAAGAAGATTCAAGTCGCTAAGAAGAAAAGATATCAAAAAGGAAGAGTATAAAAACATTAAGAGTAAATTACCTGTTGCATTTTGGTCATGAGAGCACCCAATTATTCTTGGATCTTCTTGGCTACTTCTAGACTGACCCTGTTCTCTACTTCCAGATTCACATATTCAAGCTTCTCGTCCAATTTTCCTTGTAGCTCTTGCTCCATGTTCCTTTTCAACTCCGCAACCATTTGTTCACGTTCTTGTTGTAACTTTTGATCCATATCAGCTTGCATCTCTTGACGCACAATTTCTATGAAGAAGATACACTAGACTCTATGTTTGCCGCTTGTGTGTGACTATTTTTTGGAGGCTTCTTTCCATACCCTTTACCACAAACATAACATGTCCTTTCACCAAGAACAGAGGATAAAATCTCATCTCTAGTCATGGGATGCTCGATCTCTTCAGATTGTTGCTGAGCCACAAGTTCTTGGAGCTGGCACTGCAATTACGCATAACTATTTACACCAAAGCTAATAAAAAGGAGTAAAAGATAGTAAGGTATTGATTTAAGAACATTACATGAATCTGTTGGGATTGTGGATCTACCCACACTGTTTCTCCTCTATCATTTTTACGTGTATGTTGGATCTCCCAAACTCTATCTGGCGGTTCTTTCTCTCCAGTAGCAGGAGTTTTCTAAAATATAGTTCAATAGGGAAATAATACAGAATCAAATAAATGAATATATAAATAACACAGATTTTTAATTAACAACATGAAAATAAATATATTTCACCGTCGATTCTTCTACTTCTGCAAAAGACCTCGTACATCAAGCATGCTTAGCTATCTGCTTTTCCCTATTCTTTTTATTTCTCTCGCTTACAACCTGCATTAAGTCAATGATTAAGAATCCATTATTCAAAGGGAAGTGAATCTAACAAGTTTATTAAGTTACCTTAAATTATGGACCTCCAAAATACTATACTAAGTATTTCCAGTCCTCTAGCTCAACATCTTCAGGTCGACGAGACAACATGTTTCCTTTCGCAACATGGCGAGAGTAGTGAATGCTCAGTCGAGCTTTCCAAGCTTTGAAAAGTTGTCGCATAGTATCGATAACAAAGGCTTGAAACCTATGCTCTTGCACACCTCCAAGAACTTCAAATTTATCCTGAACATACATGTACCATTATATTTGATATTCTAACCACAAAAATAAATGATGCAACAGGAAGTTGATACGATATTAAAAATAATTTTACCTTGACCTTCGACCACATTGCTTCTCCATGTTTTGAAACAATTTTTTTGCCAATTCCCATCACGGAATGAGATAGTGCTCCAGAGGATTAAACCACAATAATTAATAATATCTCTAGCCCCAGTACCTACTGCTCTATCAATATCATCTGGAATTATAATTGTAATTATTCCGCCATACTTAGTTTTTATATCTACTATTTTGGATTTATATTTCCCTCTTCCTCTCTTTTTACTGTTGGAAGAAACTCTACAAAGAAAAAATAGTATATGTTATCAGAAATTGGGCAGAAAGAACAACTACATAACACATAAGAAAGGCAATAAGAACTACGAATACTTCATATAAAAATTGGGCAGAAATTTTGGGTAAAAACTGGAAAAATTGGGCAGACGGATGTATCTGAAAAGATGGGATGTCGCAAGACACCATCATCAACATTTTTATCCTTGTGCCACCTCATCTTTTTTGTTGTCTCTCTTTCCATGTACAATCTCCGAATCCTTGGTTTGATTGGAAAATGTCGCAGTACTTTACAAGCTACTTTCTTGCCTTTGAGTTCTTCTAACTTCCATCTAGACTTAACGCAATTAGGACATGATTAAGCATTGGTTTAATTGCGCCAATATAAAATACACTCATTCTCACATGCATCTATTTTGGTGTAACCCAAGCCTAGGTCACGAATAACTTTCTTCGCTTCATAGAAAGAACTGGGCACAAATGACCCCTCCGGAAGAACTTCATTAAAGAAACTCAACAGTTCATCGATTGATTTGTTGCTCCAATGATTAAGGCACTTCAAGGGAAGTAGTTTAAATACAAAATATAACTTTGATACTTTACTACAACCAGGATAAAGTTCTGTCTGAGCATCTTCTAATAATTTGTAGAACTTTGATGCATGTAAATTTGGCTCTTCATTGTCAATAGAAGTATTATCGTTATCCTCCACATTCGTATGTCCACAAACGTCATGAATCATTTCTTTAATATTATCATCTTCAATGTTATCATCTTCTACTTCATTATTGAGTGTTACATTAGAATTGTCAACTCTAACTAACACTTCTCCATGCAAGTCCCACACTTTGTAAGAATCCAAGAAACCCTTTTTAAATAAATCTCCTCTTACATCAGGCCTTAGCTTGAATGCAGTATTCATACACCCTTTACAAGGACATCGAATCATAGTGTTTCCCCTTGGTTGACTGAATGCCCAACTAAGAAAGCCATCTACTTCATCTTTGCACCATTGGTCACCTCGATTCCTAATATTCAACCAATTTTTATCCATTCCTATTTTTAGAATAATGGAAAGGTTAGTCCCTTATTATATTCCAGATTATAGTACAAGCTTTAGGTGGACATAAGAGATCACATGTTATTGGTGTTTCAACAGCAGCAACAAATATTAGTGTTCCTGTTTTTATTCAAACTGATGCAAAATTAGAACTTTCAAGAAATGGTGGAAGTTTAATAGATCTTAATCTTCCTCCTCCAATGGAAGAATTAGATGATGAGATTATTAGTCAAGTTGAGGTTTCTGCTGTTTCTGATGCTGCTGAATTTGTCAACCCCATTAAGCAATGAATATAAAGGTAAAGTTTTGATCTGAGAGTGTTCTTTTAATGTTGTTAATGTAACAGCTAACATTTACTGATAAAGGAGATTACTAGATCACTTTCTTCAGTTTAGTTAATGACTTTAAATTCATTTTCACATTGTTCTATTTTAGCTTACCTACAATGTGGACGTTAAAAATAAAAAAATAAAAACATCAGATATTGTAGTTAATGGTGCCTGTTTGAATTCTGGCTCACATTTAGACTCATTTCACAAAGAGTTTCCTTTGTGAAAATGGCTTCTTCAATTACACTAGATTATGGTGTAATTGAGTCATCTATGTGGATTGTAGTCCGTGTATGCGAGGTGACGAGTGCATACTCCGACTTATTTGCAAATAGATTGCCCTTTAGGGATTTCTAGGTCCTTATGTTCCCCGCGTATGAATTGAAATTGTTATATTTAAATTCCTGATTTCTAGTTTCATCTTTCCTTGCTCAAATTAGAAGTACTTGCCTAGCATTCCTTGTTTCTTATATGATCTTAATTGACTTAAATGGAGACTTTGTGTTTCCTACCGTTACACTATATTTTTCTTCATACGCTGCCTATGTGACTAAATCTAGTATTATCTCTCCCTATAAATGTCTAACAAGTAATTGGAATATCTATACGTTTGTCAAGCAAGCCCATGAGTCGTACATTGCGATTTAAATGATTTTCCTCTTAAGTACTACTTAGGTTTAATTGATGACCGCCCATGTTGATGGTATTCATTGATGCTTCCTATTTACTGAGCATTTTTTCAAACTGAGTTTATTCGGTGAAGCTAATTTTCTAAGTGAGATTGGTTATAGCTGATTTCCTTGCCGGGATGATTTGGTTTCTTGGTTGCGAACTTGAATATATAGAATCGTTTCTATATTTGTCTTGTTTTCCCCTCTTTATGATGTCTTCTCTTTGTGCTTGGAGTGAGTTTTTACCATTTTCGTGATTTAAGTCTTTGTATTGTTTTGCTCATCGTACTTTGCATTCGGTCTTGTTCGCTTTTGCGCCAGTTGTGGCAATATATGTTGTTTATGTCGCATTCTCGTTGTTTCCCTCAGTGGCTGCATTGGGTATTTAAATTGGGACTACGGACCGAGATCCAGGAGCTTTCCCCCTGTACTGCACTGCATATTTAAATTGGGACTACGGACAGATATCTGGGAGCTTTCCCCCTATACTGCATCGCATATTTAAATTGGGACTACGGACAGAGATCCGGGAGCTTCCCCCCTGTACTGCATCGCATATTTAAATTGGGACTACAGACGAGATTCCGGGAGCTTTCCCCCTGTATTGCATTACATGAGAAATTCTGAGTTGCGGACTGAGTTCCGGTGGTTTTATCATTGAGGAGATTTGGATTGAAGAATATATATGTATTGAAAAGTATAGCTGAAAAGAAATTATCTCCAGTAAAAGGTATGTCTGAAGGACTTCTATTTCGAAAGTGTATTTGAAAAGTATTTGTCTTGCAGAAAAATGATATTTGAAAGAGTAGTATCTGGTAAAGTATATTTGAACATCACGTATTTTGATGATATTTGAAAGAGAGGTATTTGGGAAAGTGTATTTGAACACCACGTATTTGAAGACTATGTTTTAAAGATTTCTCTTTATAAAAATATATAAATATACATTCAGAGAAAGTATGTTTCAAAGAAGAAATTTCTCTATTCCGAAATGATTATATCTTTATGTTTTCAAAATAAACTCATGATTTAAAGGTTTTCACTTGAATGTTTGACCAATTTTATTGAGTTTATTGGTGAAGGCCTGACGTAAATAAAGTGATGCAGCGCTGAGTTGCTAGTGCTTTTATTGGGTTGTGAATCCTGCCATTTGGATTGCATTCTTTCAATTCTCTTTGCGTATTTCTATTATGATGTCCGTTGATCGTAATTATTGTATTTTCTTTCGTATTATTCGATCGTATCATTAATTATATTGAAAAATATTTAGATAGATATTATGTTTCGGTCTTTTATACATTTATGCCTTTTTACTTATTAGACCAGTGGTGTCTTAACTAGTCCTCGTCACTACTTCACCGAGGTTAGTCTTGATACTTACTGGGCACCGCTGTGGTGTGCTCATACTACACTTCTTCAAATTTTTGTGTGCAGATCCAGGTTATTGTTGTTAGTAGCTGCGTAGATCATTGTTGGGGAGACTCAAGGTAACATGCTGCTGTGTTTGCAGGCTTCGGAGTCACCTTCCTGTTTCATTTCTATTCAAATGTACTTATTCCTAGACAGTTGTATTTAGATTTGATAGAAAGATTTCGTAGAGCTTATGACTTGTATTTACCGGTTTTTGGGAAATTGTAAACTCTGTCAAGATGTCTATATCGAGACTGTTATAATTCCTTTATTATTGTTGTCGTTCAGTGGAAATGTTAGGCTTACCTAGTCCCTAAGACTAGGTGCCATCACGATACCCAACAGAGGGAAATTTGGGTCGTGACACTTGGGAACAACTTTAACCAGTCCAGGAGCCACCAGCTCCTCCACCACACCAACAACCTCCACCACCTCCTCAAAACCAAGACCAAGAACCAGCACCAGTAGAGGCAGAAATGGAGGAAGAGGAACCCATAAACCTACTCTTAGAAAGAGTCCTAAAAATATCAAGGCTCGACGAAGTAAAATTATTTCTCTTTACGGAGAGGCAAGAGGAGATGCATGTACTCAGTTTCCCACTAGCATTATACAAATACTCGATGGACGTAAGGCCTCCACAGGACCACAAGAGTGGGAAACAGGGCCATGATCCTAGTTCCATCACTGAGAAGGAACTCAGTGCTAGGGACAGTGAGACAAAATGGGGAGCCGGCAAAATCAAATCTTAGTTTATCAATGAATCGACCTACAAACTTCCTCATTTGGAACATTAGGGGAGGAAATAATGATAATTTTAGAGGGAACTTCAGGGAAATGATAGATACCCACCGGCCCTGCATGGTAGCACTATTGGAAACAAGAATGGGTAATCACACTGAGTTGCTCAATGATTTTGCTTTTACGGAGTTTATTGAGGTGCCAACGAAGGTGCAAGCAGGAGGTATGGTGATACTATACAACAGTGAGGTAGTCAATGTCCAAAACTTTGTCCGTAGAGATCAAGAAATACATGCTACAATTGAGGTATTGCCTATTCGTAAATATTGGCTTTTTAGTACTACTTATGCTAGTACTAATATACATAGTAGAAATATAATTTGGGAAAACCTTGAAAATATTAGTAGGACTTACAATGCACCATGGTTTGTAGGGGGAGATTTCAATGATATTTTGAGTGTGAATGAAAAATTTGGTGGTAGATCAATTAACGATAATAGAGCAAAATTCCTATGGTCAAAAATAAACAATTGCAATTTATTTGATCTTGGTTTTAAGGGTTCCAAATTTTCTTTGATTAACCATAGACACAAGAATAAAGGACTCATTATGGAAAGACTAGACAAAGTACTAGGAAATGAGGAATGAGTCCATTTATTCCTAAAAAGTTTGGTTATCCACCTCCCTAAGACTCATTCGGATCATAACCCAATCCTAGTAGAATTGATCCCGAAAAATAATTCACTTCACAAACAACCCTTAGACTTGAAGCATTCTGGTATAAATATCCAAAATTCCAAACCCTAGTTCAAAATAATTGGTATAACACGGACTATTTTAGACCTAGCGAAAATTTCATAGATAAAGTTAAGGATTGGAAGAACCAAACCTTTGGTGATATCATGGTTAAAAAAAGACGACTTCTAGCTCGATTTAATGGTATAAAAAATTCTAAACATTATGGCCATAGTAGGTTCCTCCAAACCCTAGAAACTGAATTAAAAAATGATTACAATGACTTTCTCAAAATTGAAGAGGATTATTGGAGGATAAGATCTAGAGTCCTGTGGCTTAATGAGGGAGATGCTAATACAAAGTTCTTCCACATCTCAGCCTCTAATAGAAAAAGAAGAAATAAAATTAACTTCTTTAAAGATAATGAAAGAAATTGGATCAATGATCCTCATCTTCTTATCTCTCATGTCCTTAATTATTTCACCAAGGTTTTCACTACTTCACAAGCCATGACAAGCCAGATTAGCCCCCTCAAAAATAACTCTTCTCAAAACCTCTTAAACCTAAGCTCTCTTGACAGCCCTCTGCTAGATTGTGAATCAAAAGAGCTATTTTCTCCTTTAAACCCTTCAAAACTCCGGGACCGGATGGCCTTCACCCTTTCTTTTTTCAAAAATATTGGAAAATTGTGGGGCCATCAGTTTCAAATTTATGTCACAATGGTTTTAAAAATCAGGAGGTCCCAAAAGACATAAACAAAACCTACATTTGTTTAATTCCAAGAATCCCTAATGCAAATAACATTAGGAATTTCAGACTTATTGGTCTTTGCAATACCATTTATAAACTTATCACCAAAATCATGGCGAACCGTCTAAAACCTTTCTTTGATCAGCTTATCAGCCCCTTTCAAGCTAGCTTCATGAAAAATAGAAGGGCATCCGATAATGTTGTTACCATTCACGAACTAGTTTCCAAACTCAAAAAATTAAAAGGAAAACAAAGCCACATGATTCTAAAAATTGACCTAGAAAAAGCCTTTGACCGATTAGAATGGTCCTTTGTCCATCACACTCTAACTTATTTCAACTTCCCTCCAAAATTCAAAAAACTTCTTCTAAATTGCATTATCAAGTAGTTCAATAGCAGTTCTAGAAATGCTTTCAAGATACATAATCTATCAAGTCGATATTAGGAATTGGGATCCGATAACCGTAGGAAAAAGAAGTCCAAAGTTCTCACACTTATTGTTTGCAGATGATCTCACCTTAATGGCCAAATTCAATATGAAATCATGCCACACCATCCAGAAAGGTTTAGAAATTTTTTTGCGACTTATCAGGTCAATGCATCAACAATAGTAAATCAACAATTGTCTTTTCGAACAACTGTCCCCAAGACCTTATTAAGGAGATTGCCAATAAACAAGGCATCAAAAGAAGTGATTCCTCTGGCACATACCTAGGCTTTCCTATTCTACTCAAATACCCTAAACCTAAGGACTACCAATTCATAATCGACAAAATGAGAACCAAACTAGCGGCACGAAAAATGAAATTCATTAATATAGTTGGTCGAACTACTTTTTCCCAGTCTTGCTTGAACTCAATACCTAGCCATTATATGCAATATACTCTTCTTACTACTAAGATTCTTCACAAAATTGATAAAGTCCAAAGGGATTTCATTTGGGGTACTACTAATGAGAGGAAAAAAATCCATCTTATTAAATGGTCTACTATTTGTCAACCCAACAGTAAAGGAGGACTTGGTCTCCATAATGCAAAGGATAAAAATATATTTTCCCTTGCTAGCTTAGTATGGAGAATGCTCACTAACACTACTACCCCATGGTCTAACCTAATCATTACCTCATATACCAATAGTCATGCCAAAGATAAAAATTCTTTCATTTGGAAAAGCATACAAATGGGTTGGGAATTATGCGCTAAAGGCATAACTTGGTCTCTCCATCATCATACAAACACTAATATTTGGGATACTAATTGGATTCCTAAATTAGGTGGCCTTAGAGAAACAATTCAAGGAACTCTCCTAACTACAGATTGTTCTCTCAAAATAAAAGACATCTATGACGGAAAAAATTGGTCCTTTGAAAATATTTCTTTCGACCTTCCCAATACAATCACGGATAGTATCTCTAAAGTAGTGTTGGCCCATGTCACTGAATGGGTTTTCAAGATTGACAAATGTTGACAAGATGAACCAGGTCCATCAAATCATACACACATGAACGGAGCAGTTGGCACAAGAATCGGATAAGCATAGGAGATATCATTGATTGCTGAGTATCAAAGAACTAAGAGGATGTCTCCTAATACGAAAAGATTGCAAACTGATTTAGATGAAAAAAGTTGAATTCAGCAAGGACAGAAACAAAGGAAGGAAGTTGAGTTTGATAAGAACTTGTTCTCCCAGGTAGAATCGGGCCAGAACTCAACAACTGACTTTATAAATACTCAAAGTATTACTGCTGAAAATAGAAGACACAAAAAGGATGCACAAAGGATAAATTGAATCAAGTTCTATAGGCAAAGTTCCCAAGTTATGTGCAAGCAGAAGTATTGTGCAAAGACTAAAGTTCAACTAGAAGAAACAGTTCCATTCGTCTATCATTGAGTCTAGTTGGGTGTAATAGGAGTTTTAACATTGTATCTTTTCAACTTTATCAAAAGCAAATTGCAATAGGTACACACTGTTCAAGTTAGAGTTAGCTTGACGTCTATAGAAATTAGCTAGAGGCTAGTTGATACAAAGAGAATTAGAGTTAGTCCTAGGATTACAAAAGAGTTTATTTTGTAAGTCCGTTTTGGCTTAGAGTTTTTAGTGAAGTGTTTGAGAAAATCCTACTAAGGAGTAGGTCGTGGTTTCTTTCACCTTTTGAGCCAGGTGTTTTTCCACGTAAAAATATTTGTGTCTTTACTTTACTGCTTTATTATTCCGCAAATAGTAGTAAGTAGTTCACCTAGAAGAACCAGGTTCTTCTTATTAGACAACACTCGAAAATTGGGTACTACACAATTAACTTATAATATTGTGTAGTATTGAGGTCTAAAACATCAATAGGTATCAGAGCAGGTTATCCTTGAAAAGGCTAACGCCTTGGAAAAGATCAAGATGAGTGCACCACCTGGGAACTGGGAAGGTCAATCAACTTCAAGACCACCACTCTTCAACGGTCAGTACTATTCTTGGTGGAAGAATAGAATGAAGGACCACCTTATTGGAGAGGACTATGAACTCTAGTACATAGTCACTGATGGACCACTTGCAACAATGAAGAAAACTGCTGAAGGCGAAGATGTACCTAAGACTAGGTCTGACTGCACGACTGGAGATCTAAAGAAATGGGAGAAGAATGCCAAATCAAAGAAGTGGCTAGTGTGTGGATTAGGACAAGATGAATACAGTAGAATCCCAAGTTGCACCACTGCCAAAGAAATATGGGATACTCTACAAGTAGCTCATGAAGGAACAACTCAAGTGAAGAGGTCTAGAGGTACACTACTATACTCTCAGTATGAAAATTCACTATGAAAGAAGGAGAGACAATTCAGGAAATGTACACAGGGTTCACAACCTTGACAAATGAACTCAAGTCTCTTGCAAGAATCATACTTGTTGAAGACAAGGTAGAGAAGAACTTGACAAGGGTTCTGTCTTTCTCCTGGGAAAGCAAGATCACTGCTATCCAGGAATCCAAAAATATGTCAACCGTTAGATTGGATGAGCTGATTATGAACCTCACTGCCTATGAACTCAGAAGGCAAACCATGAAGATGGATGCCCAACAGAATGAGAGAAGTCTAGCACTGAGGATCACTGAGGGAGCTGATCTGGAGGAAGATGAGATGGCCATGATAACCAAAGAATTCAGAAACGTTCTCATGAGGAAGAAGGGAATCTCCAGGGGAGGAAACTCGAACAAGGCAAAGGCACCAGAAAGGTCAGCTAATGAGGGATGCTATAAATGTGGCAATACTGACCATCTCATTAAAAATTGTCCTCAGTGGGAAGTATAGTGGAAAAAGGAAATATATGAGAGAAGGAACAGGAGAAGGAACTAGTTCTACCCAATACAAACACAACAAAAGATATGGTTGCTTCTTGAGGGGAAAGTTCAGATGAAGAATCGGAAGATGGTGAGACAGAAGATCAAGCTCTTATGGAAATTGGAGAATCTGATGAGGAGACTTACGAATAACCAGAGGTAAGTATCTCACAACTTAAAACTAAAATAAAGTTTTTATCTAAGGAGAAACTCTCTGAGTTGCTACTTGACTTCATAGATGATTCTGAGAAAACAACCAAAGAGAAAAATCAACTATCTAAAGAGTGTGCAATGCTAAAAGCAAAATGCATGGACCTAGAGATAAGGGTCAGTGAATCTGAAAAGAAAAACACTGTCTTGATGAACCAGGTTCATCCACTCGAAACTGAGATTCTAGAGCTAAAATTAGAAAACTTAAAGTTAAGACTAGGATCCAGTAAAAAGATAGTTGATCACTCTCATGTCATGTTAGAAGAAAACATAGGAAAATTAAAAGATAAGATGTATGCCAAGGACGAGCAAATAATAACTCTTAATGAACAACTTGGCAAAATTAAACATGAATTAGACCGAACCTGTAAATGGAACAAACCCTATGATGCCCTGATATGGCTTCAATAGAATCACAGTAGCAACAGAAGAGGGATTGGTTTTGGAAGTCAATTGCCTAAGTGGGATCCCAAAAGCAAGTGTCTCACTTCCCCTGAAAATAAAATCTGCACTCATTGTGGGAAGACTGGTCACTATAATTATGAGTGTGTTGTAAAAGAGAAGGCCATTCAGAAAAATGAGAGATTCATTAAAAAGAAAAACTGGCTAGCAAACTGGGCCAGAAAAAATCTGATTCATCCATTCTCTCATGGAAAAGGACCCAAACTAGTTTGGGTTCTTAAAACTAACCTCTGATTTCCTTTTGTAGGTTCAAGTGAGAGGAGGCAGCCAGATTTAGTACTTGGATAGTGGCTGCTCAAAACATATGACTGGGAACATGGAACAGTTCCTTTCACTTGAAAGTCTCAAAGGAGGAAATGTCTCCTTTGGAAACGGAAAGAAAGGTGAAATCATTGGGGTTGGTAAAGTAGGTAAGGATGATACA